>JAMXBB010000008.1:0-187001 GCA_024138015.1 Lumnitzera littorea | reverse complement strand
GGGGGGGGTGCGGCAGTTGGGGGGTGGTTGGGGAGGGGGTTTGTGGATGTGGCGGTATGGAGGGTGGGGTTGGGAAAAAAGGTCAATAGAACAACTGATGAGTCACCAGAATCTACACCACTCGACCAAAAGATTCCGTCTCATGTGGGTAGTGTGCCCCTACCCTATGACTTAATTATTACTTAAGCCTATGGTAATCAAACAAACAAGCAAAACATGCCCAAATTTGAAATCATCATGTTGCCTGCCAAACTTTAACACACCAAACTAAGTCTTTTTTTTCCCCTCCTTTTAAGTGTGTTTACCCTTTGAAACGACAGATCATTTTTAGCGGCTACGAGAGCGCGTTAGGCTGCAGTCTCTCAAAGGAAAGCATTTGCTCAATAATTCCTAAATTTATTTTCCGACCAAAAATTATTTCCGTTGTGAATAAGTCTGTTAGAAAAAGATTCATTTCTGACCTCATGTCTACTTCCAACCAACAAGTGGTATGCTTTTTTTTTTTTTTTCTTTGGGGCCTGTGATGTGTTTTTACTTTTTACATGGTTGGCAACTAAAGTTCTGGTGCTAATTCAATGTTTAGGTTTTTTTATTGGCTTTTCCAGCCTTGTTCTTTCCAAAGTCTCGAGAGAGCAAGACTCGAGCCAAACGCATTGTTAGATAACACGTGTAACGGAGAAGAACAAGTTCATCAACAGCAGCTCGATCAACAAAAGGCTACATCGGCCATTTTCAAAACATTTCTCATGAATTGAATTAGACTTACATCCCATGACTTTGATAAAAGTGTGTCATTCTCAAAGTATGTTTTTAGAAACGTACATTTACAGGAGAATATGACTCTGGGTTCCACTTCCATTAGCCCTCGGAGAACTGTTCCGTGGGATACATAGCATTTGTAGGAACTAGTTCTCTGCTGTTAAAAAATAAACATATTTAAAAAAAAAATAAAATAAATAAAAAGCATGCTCAGGTGGAAACATATTGGAGACAACAGAGAAATGCAGGACACTAGATAAAAAAGCTGCGATTAAAGATAAGCCAGCAGCCATACAGAAGTTGCAATTGCTTGACCCCATCTATATATGATGGATTAAGCATATTAACCAGCAAAATTATATATATATATATATTGTAATTCACAAGTGGTACACCTGTTTAATCAGATACTTTCATATTCATCAATGAATTTGTCCATCGTCCACGTGGCATAGAAACAGCGACGAGGAAAAGTTAAGTTAGCACATAGGAAGTATAAAAGATGAAAAAAAAACAAAAGCAAGCAAAAAGCGGGCACTTGACAAAATCCTTTTTCCATATCATAGATGAATGCAAAGCCATTCAACTTCATGTCTTTTAAAATTGGAAAACAAATAAAAGACAGCCGTTCATGAATCCACCGTAGTGGTTCCTGATGTGACTACACAATCCCGAATAAATTACTTCATATAATGATGATATCCGGATCCTGTCAGGTTAGTATTAAGAAGCGGATGCTTTCTAAATCAGTTCCTGCACATTAGCACACGAAGGTACATGGATGCACCCACTTACATACATTTAGGTGATATCATGCCCAAGAGAAAAAGGCAGAAATGTTAGGCTCTGCCAAATCCTACGACACTCTTTTGTCACAATTCCTTATATAGCTAACACTCCCATGTCAAACTTATAACATTGTATGTCCAACAGAAACTGCAAGAAACTTTTGGGCACTGCCAGTTACCACAACCACCCAGAAAGCTCTATTATTCCTAGAGTAGATGCACAAATGGAGATCAATACTCCAGTCAATAGGGCATTTCGAGTAAATTTAGGTCCAAGAAGTGTTGTCAGGGCTACTAATCCACCAACTGAACCTCATATCGTCATCCTCTCCAATCTAGACCTTCTATCAGGACGCTTCCCTGTAACTTATTTCTATTTTTATTGCAGACCAAGAGCCGATACCTTTTCCTCAATAATTGAGAGTATCAAGAGCTCTCTCGCCACAACTTTAAATTATTTCTACCCTTTTGCTGGTAGAATAGTCCAGAACCCAACAACTAATGAACCGGAAATAATTTGTGACAATTCTGGTGCTCTGGTCCTTGAAGCTCATTCCAACATAGCCCTAAAGGAACTGGATTTCTATGATTTCGACCAATTTATGCAAGGAAAGCTGGTTAATATCATCCCCGACTTTGCTGTTCAAGTACAGGTAACACAGTACGCCTGTGGAGGCATTTCAATTACATTTACCTTTGACCATGCGCTTGGTGATGCCAGTGCCTTCGGTAAGTTCCTGGTCTCATGGTCAGAAGTAGCTAAGAACCAGCCCATTTCCTGTAAACCGGATCACAGGAGAAACCTCCAGGCACGTTCGCCACCTTGTTATCACCCTTCTTTAGACCACACTTTCATCAAATGCACCCTGGAAGAAATCGCCAATATCCCAACTAAGAATATCTTGCTTAAGCGCCTTTACCATATTGATGGTGCAAACATCAATCACCTGCAAAGAATCGCAAGCATTGAAGGTCAAAGAAGAACAAAAATCGAGGCTTTCTCAGCCTACATCTGGAAGATAATGGTCAAAACTATTGATAAATCTCATACAAAGTCTAAAATGGGTTGGTTAGTCGATGGTCGACCTAGAATGGATCTAAATCCAGACAAAATGTCAGATTACATAGGTAACATATTGTCCTTAGCTTTTGCAGAGGCGAGTATTGCAGAGTTGAAGAGTGGCTCTATCACAGGTATTGCAGAGGTAGTTCACAATGCAATTTGTAAGGTAACAAATAAGACTCATTTTTTGGATTTGATCGACTGGATTGAGTGCCAAAGGCCAGGGTTGATGATGTCTCGAATTGTTTTGGGCCAGGGTGGGCCGGCACTCATTCTATCATCAGGACGCCGGTTTCCAGTGGCTGAAGTGGACTTTGGTTTTGGCAGCCCAATATTAGGAACAGTTTGTTCCATCATTGAAAAGATAGGTGTTGGCTACATGAACCAAAGGCCAAGTGCTAGAGGTGATGGCTCATGGACTATTTCAGCCATATTATGGCCAGAATTGGCAGCTGCACTTGAGTCTGATTCCATCTTTCATCCAATGTCAACAACATATCTTAAGCTTTAATTCTATGTCATCCTCAGTTTAACTGAGAACGAGTTCAATTGTGCTCATGTGAATAAGTTAGAATTATCCAGCAAGATGGTATGCTTCCACCACACTTTACCACTACCATATATTTTGTATTTCAACATTTAGCAGTATGATCCATCACTTTAGATACAATGTGATTTATCCATGTTCTTGTAATATATTGCATGAATAGAGAGAATGAACTCAGATAGTCATGAAGTTACATATAACAACAGTGAATATTTAATAGATTGAAGAACACATCACGGTCCTCTTAAGACACAGACAAGGACAGCTTATCTTGGATATGATCCTTAAATAGACGAAACCCATGAAGACCAGATTACTTATGTTTCTCATAAATGTATAAATTTCTAAATACATAATCTTTAGGGCTGGTCAATGTAGCCAAGACTTGGAATGCCAGAGCCTTACATTTGACAAGCAAAAGAAACTCAACCACCATAAGGTTGCATCTAAAACTCAGAAAATCATATTTGCTGCTCAAGAGAAATCATACCTCAACTCTGCCCACTTATTGCTGAATCAGTTGAATACCGGACCACATAGATTCCACCTCCAAAGATCCTTCTTGTCAAGAACAGAATCCACAGAGTATTATAGGTAAATGGGGAAGACCCCACTGGATTCGGAGGACTCAGGTCCTTTTCTTTCTTAGAATGGACCTTATTAATTATATACTGGATGTAATGTGGTCCACTGAATGTAAGCCATGACTGGGTTTGGTTTAGTGGCAGTATGCCAGGCAAGAAAACCCCCCCAAAAAAAAGGAAAAAGAAAAAAAGGAAATGCACAATGAAGCTACCTAACAAGAAAGTGCATACACAGTTGTGACATACAAGCTCCAAGACATTTTATTTGAATAGCACACATTCTGTAATTTCTCTTCTATATTTCAAAATTTACCGTTATTTACATTACTCACGACATCCTTCTGCCCATCTATCTATCACCATCTTTTCTATATTTGCTTTACCCTAACTGTATACAAACCTCTTTATCTTGATGATCACAAAATCTGTAGGACAAAAATGCATCCAGAGTGTAAAAATTCTTAATGCCATCTAAGAAATAGGACTGCAGCCATAATTGTAAATCATAAATGTCATGTGACCAAATTATTGCTATAACCAGAACAAGTTGCAAGGAAATGTTGTCTTCAAATTCTGAAGGAAAGTTCTATCTTGAACAGGAAAGCAGAACTTATTCACAAGCATGGACTTTCCTCTATACTGCAAAATGCTTCCTTCATACGCATAGAGAGCTGATACCCTGAAAAGATGCACTGTGGAGGCATAAATTAAAGAAGCAGACAATATTAGGAAATATACCAATTTAGAATGAGCTCATACTTAAATGGGTCATGAAAAGACATGATTTGAAGGCAATGACATTCTAAAGATTAGAAGTTCTTAGAATCATGTTGAGGAAGGGTTAACACATAAATTAAAAAAAAAAAAAGAAAAGAAAAAAGACAATGAACAAACATGCTGTGAGATGTATTCCTAAAGCTCCAAAGTCAAAAAGCCTTCATAAATGTTTCAGAATGTAAAACTAAGCCATTGCTTAAGTGTTAGTCACAGCAAACATAGGCAAATGAATAAAGGAAAAAACTTAACTCTCAAATATCCCATGTGTTTAAATGTCGCAATGTTACACTTTGCAACCAACACGTGGAATCATGATAGAAAAGAAAACATTGAAGTCTGTAAATTATTTGTTATAAATAATTAAAGAAAAAAAAGAGAGAGAATCATGGATGCATCATATACATTAAAAACAAATCATTACTAAGTCAATTAGAAATGTTGAATTGCTAGTCTTGTTATTTCTATAAGGCTTAACAATGCAGTCCAAAATATGTTTCACAACCTCAGTTCATACAGAATATTCCAAATTTCTAGAGTTAGAATCTGAAACTGACAACAAATACAAAAGTGGCAGAGAATACCGACATGACAATCCAGTAAAATTTGGAAGGATAAATTGGCTCTTCAAAATGACTAATGACATGATACCAACAGGGCATTCTTCTTCCCCTTTTTCTTTACATTGCAAATCATGGAAGGAGAAATTGGCCCTTCAAGCTGGCCTGGCTCAAGTGAAGTAATCTCATACAGCCTACATAAATCTGTTGGATAACAAAAAAAGATAGATGCATAAGACTCAGCATCATTGGATTATTAGACCGGCCTAATCATAAAAATGCATCCCATTTTATACAAATGCAGCACGTGGCACCCATTCTCCATTCAGTAAACCCACCTTATTTTTTTGTACATTAGGACCCAAGCCAAACAATGTCTAATAACCCCATCAAACTAACAATAAAATTAACTTTTCAAGGCCTAGCTACATATACAGTGAGATGCAAATCTCTTGATTAACTTCCTGATGTTTCAAACTGCAGCTGATCTAATGTTAGAAGAAGCTGCAATTAAACATGACGAGAAGATGAAAGAGTTATAATATATGAACCAAAATACATATGACACACCGAAAGTTACCTTTAGAAAAAGAAAAGGTTTTACTTTGTCCATTATGAATAACCTAGTAAGAACAAAGTTCATCTTATATACCATACATAAAGCCCAACTGGTAGAGATTTTTCCCTTGTTTGAAGGAGCTGTGCTGGGCAACTAATGGAGACAGAATCAATGAGCACACATGACAAATGCAGGAGCATAAAATCACTTCATCTAGAGTAAACACAGAGAAAAGAAAGCAGGGCTGCCTAAAAGGGAAAATGTGAATGACAAAGTTGATATCACCAGAAAATGACCATCTCAGATAAACTTCCAATTGCTTAGACACCAACAAAACCAGCCATGTGATGGCATACAAGTCAACATAACGCACAAGGGTCTCCTAATTGTTTAACTGGAAATTCTCCTTTACAGTTATGTCAGACCAATAACAGCCCCAGATCCAGTGTCATTTATGCAAATCTCAGATTGGACAATGAGCAGACAAGGAATATACCTGCTATCTGCTGAAGCCTCCAATGTTGTTGCATTTATTCTAGCAGCATTTTTTCCCAAAGGTGATGCTTGAAAAGAGGCTGTGACACATTCTGCCAGCCTATATATAGGAACCATAATTCCAGCATGTCTACAAGCACAACAAGAAATAATTTGGCTTAACTATAAGATAATAGCAAACTAATTTGTCAAAAGAATCAACCTTAGCTGCAAAGGCATCAGATATAACCTTGAATTCAGAGACCATTGCACCACTTTCATGATAGAGAGGTTTTGAGGGCTGTCATTTAATTGTGCCAACAATGACTAACCTATAGGTATAGCAAAGCCAAGAATAATGTTACCAAGCTATCAGAAAAAGAATTACAAAGCACTTGAAAAATATTTCAGAGAAGACAAAATCCCAATAAAGACAATCGACTGGAATATAACTCAAAAGCATACCAGAATATTGCGCAAGTTCATCCTGAACATCTTTATGACCCACATAAATGGTCCCCGCAGCACAAAATTGGCTGTATTAAAGGCGCAAGAAAACTTGCACAGATGAATCCAACAAACCTACTGAAAGAACCTCATAAGTTAACAATATGAAATTATTGATATACGACAAACCACAGATAAACAGACATATGAAAATGACAGTTCCGGATACTAAATAAAGACCTTGTTATTTACATCATTCTTGCTTTGAGATAGGAGACAATTGACTCCACCTGCTGATCAAGGTTGTGAAAGTAATTTCATCCATTGATACTCCTCCACTTGACATGTTATCACAAACTTTAAAAGCTTCATCCATTTTCTCATGCTGGCTAAGCCCATTAACCAAGGCATTATAAGCGACAATATCTGGAACAACACCGTTTTCTACCATCTCATTAAAAAGCATCCTTGCTTCAGTCGTATTACCAGATTTACCATAACCATCAATCATGACTGTGTAGGTGAATTTATTAGGTTTAATGGCATGTGAGGACATTTCCCTAAACATTGTCTCAGCCATGTCCAATTGTCCTAACTTGCAATAACCATCAATGACTATGGTATAACAGATTACATCTGGTTTTAAGCCCTCTTTTCTCATTTCAATTAGAAGAGCTCTTGCCCCATCAACATTCCCAATATTGCACATTCCATGCATTAGTGCAGAATAAGTGGAATGAGTAGGGAAAATACCCCTAGTTTTCATGTCATCGCGAAGTTTTAAGGCCAAGTCCATTTTACCTTTATCGCAAAAGGCTTTTATCATGATATTATAAGAAATGGAATTTAGCTCACCACTCTTAGCAACCAACTCATTGAAAAGCTTTTCAGCATCTTGAATTTTGTCCACCTTGCAGTAACCATTTATCAAGATGCTATAACTATGGACGTTTGGGGTTAGTCCATTTTCTTCACATTCATCCCAAAGCTTAATAGCTTTGTCCAGCTCACCTATATTGCAAAGACTGAGAAGCAGCAAGTTGTTAGTATGCATATCAGGTTGAATATCTTTCTTAACCATCTCTTCCCGCAGCATAAACCCTTCATCAACTTTTCCTGCCTTACAGCATCCAAATATGAGCGTATCATAGGTTATCTTATCCAATACCAAGTTCCTATCCAGCATCTCTTTGAGAAGCCTAACTGCCTCTTGCATGTTATTCACTTCACAAAGTCCGTGAATCAGGGCATTTGATGTGGCTGTGCTGGGTGTAAGTCCTTTTTCTAGTAGACCATACCAGAGCTCAATTGCTTCCTGATGCTTTCCACCTTTACAAAGTCCAACAACCAAAGTAGTTAGCAATGCAGGATTTGGCCTCAGGTCTCTCCATAACATCTCTTTAACAAAGGTAAGTGCATGCTCAAACTTGGAATTCATACATAAACCCTTAATGACTGAATGGTAGGAACCCAAATTTACAGGAAAGCCATTTGACATCATCTCCTCCATAGTAAGCTCAGCACGGTCCATTTGGTCGTTGGCAACAAAACCTTGCAAAAGACAATTAAAAGTAACTGAATTGGGGCTCACACCATTTGAATTCATCTCATCCATCAGCTCCAAGGCCTCCCCAATTCTACCACTTTTGCAATACCCACTAATCAAAGTATTATATACAACCACATTTAAAACAAACCCTCTCTCAGATATTTCTCTCAGAACTACTTTAGCATCATCAAATTTTCCTACTTTTGCTAAACCATTGATCAAAATGCAATATGTTGTTAGACTGGGAGTGATTCTGCTCTTTAGCATCTTTTCTTTCAACTTTAATCCCTCCTCTAATCTCCCATTCTTGCAAAATCCATCAATCATATTATTATACGTAACAACATTTGGAGAGACACCCATCTTTTCCATTTCTGAAAACAACCGAAGTGCACAATCAACTCTCCCTCCCTTGCATAATGCATTAATAATGGCACTAAACGTGTAAATATCAGGATGAATTCCCCGACACATTATTTCAAATGCTGCATAACACTTGTCAAGCTCATTAGCCTTGACCAAAGAACTCAATAAAATATTACAAATTTTTAAAGAAGGAAAAAAACCTCTATTAGATAATAAACTAAGAATATCAACAGCATTTCCTAATCCACCGGAATCCTTAAATTGAGAACAACAAACATGCACTAAATTATCCAATGCCTCAACTCCCATATCTACTCCTAAGAACCTATTTATATCTGCCAATGCGACTGCCATTTCAACATGGCGGCCTCGCCCATTAACATTTAAAACAGGCAAGTTGCCATCGATCAAACGGATCAAAAGCAACCTAACAGGCGACAACATTTTCCTACGAATGAGCAAACAAACCAATATCCAATAAGACTTGTACGAAAACTGAAACCGATAAACTTCAGATGCAAAGTTAAAGAAGCGGAGGGCAGTTTTCGTGTTGACATGGGGATAAATTCTTAACAACAAGGAATCGAATTCATGAGGCTTCAAATGGGGCATCAAAGATTCAAACTTCGAGGAATCTGAAGACGGTTTGCACAAAATGGAAGACAACCACTTTAGCAAAATAGCATTGGATTCTGTTTGTGATTGAGATTCGGTTATAGTTTGTGGATTTCGAGTGTGGGGATTATTATGGTTTTCAAGGTCATTATGATTGGTATAGACGTTGTGGGGATGTGAATTTGGGGGTGAGCAGGTTAAGGGTCTTGTCAAGCGAGATAATAAGAGAGGTGGCGTAGGTTTAGGTTTAGTGACACCGAGTCTTCTCCAGTCCATGTAATATGAGGAGAGAAGCTTATAAGAAGCTGGACCCATGAATATAATAACGAAGAGATTTCATAGAAAGAGTGGTGGAGGAGAAGGAGACATTGTCGTTGTTAAAGAGTAGGTTAGAAATACACGGAGATGGGAAATGACAAGCGGGGTTAATTTATGATGTCGTTCAACTTCCATGGTATTAAGATGGTGGCAGAGGAGTAGAAGAAATCAAGGGTTATGGAGTGTGTTACGTTCGCTGGAAAGACTCCCCGTGGGGAATTGTTGGGGGTTTATTTGTCGTGGAAGAGCGAGGGGCGATTAAAACCCTTCTCATTTTATGATGGGCTTGGCTTGGATATTAGCCTAATGGGTCGCCCACCGGTTAGGGCTGTACGGGTACTAGGCAATGGCTTCTGTGCTTGGACACAATGAAGTAATCTCATCTGTCCTTTTCCCGGATTTCCCCATCAACGATTTGTTTTAACCCCCTTTTCTTTGGCCAGACCTCCTAAAATAGAAAATAAATGCCCGGACTTTTATGATGAGAGTATAAAAAATTATGGGACTTGTTTGTTTTATTACTGTAGTAAGATTCACAATTGGTATTAACTCTTGTGTCTTTAGTTCGTATTTAAACCGGTTTTTGTCTTCAAAACTGTATAATTTATAGTGTGATTTGAAAATTTAAACTCATAATAGATTCACTTATCGATTAAAAATTGTATCTCAATCTATAAAATAATTATTTATTATATTAAACAGAAAAGTCATTTAAACTGTTTTTAACTGATTATTTAATATGTTTAGTATTTAAACTTATATTTTACCAACTGTCACCTATAAATTATACCCCCACTATTGTACATGTTCCTTTGACACACCTATAAATTGATAACCGTCTCTAGTTCTCATAATGTTTCCATGTATTTTTCTTTTTACAAGCAAGTTTTTAATATTTTATAATACTGCATCCCACTATTCGTATGGTTACTTGTTCCTAACAAAAATCTATTACATTTAATATAAACATGTATTTTTTATTTTTTATAAGTAATATCATAAGGATAAAGATTAAAAAAATTGATATCACTTTAATATTATAAATTCGTATAATTTATCTTTATACCTGCAATGTGGGTGCATCATCTGCTCATAAATACTTAAGGAGATTACGATCATAAAATTATTAATTTGCAAATAAAAATAATATAGTCTAACACTTAAATATAAGGTTAAACCCAATAAAAGTTTAATAAAGTAAAATTCCATTAGACATTACAAATATAAACATTGATTAACTATATAATATTATGATATTAAGTTGATCAATGTCCCAATTAGATATTACTATTAATAGTAATTTCCCTAAAGAGACAAGCAAAGAATTTGCATATAAAAAAATTATACTAATATGATGTTGAAATATTTGTAAATATAATTTAATATATTACCTTCTCCATAAATCTAATACTTACATAAAAGAGTTTTTGCAGTTTCTAACTTCAAAAAATTGTTATGTTGATGGATTCGACCTCTAATACTAATTAGAGGTTACAAAGCTAATTAATATGTTTAGAGAGAATCACAACAGAGGGGATTAACATTTGGAGGTAAGTTCAAATAGAGAATCAACGTTTAAAAAAGTTCAAATAAAAAATTAATGTTTTATAAAGTGGTTTAAATAATTTTATGGATTAGCTATTATAAATCCCTTATTTTAATTACTTCGTAAAACACTAATATGATGTTGAAATATTTATAAATATAATTTAGTATATTACCTTCTCCATAAAGCCAATACTTACATAAAAGAGTTTTTTGCAATTTCTAACTTCGAAGAATTGTTATGTTGATGGATTCGACCTCTAGTAATAATTAGAGGTTATAAAGCTAATCATTATGTTTAAGATATCATGTCCTAATTAGATATTACTATTAATGATAATTTCCCTCAAGAGACAAGTAAAGAATCCACATATAAAAAAAATTATACTAATATGATGTTGAAATATTTGTAAATATAATTTAGTATATTACCTTCTCCATAAAGCCAATACTTACATAAAAGAGGTTTTGCAGTTTCCAACTTTGAAGAACTGTTATGTTATGTTGATGGATTTGACCTCTTATAATAATTGGAGGTTCCAAAGCTAATTAATATGTTTAAGATATCATTTATTATCTTGCAACACAAGGATATTGACATGGTTTTCTAATAACTCAATATACCTAATTCAACGATCTTATGCCAATTCTCATACAAATATAGCTCTAGGTTAGATTTATTAACACCTTTAAGTGTTTGCCTACTTTTAAAGAACTGAAATTCCTAGATAAAATAAAAATATAAGCATAATAAATGAAATAAACTTAAATCCATTATATGTACTTATAAAAGATAAAGTTACTTGGAAGTTATCTCCTTCGTTTTTCATTAATAGAATCCTGAACTCTCAACTTATTACTATCAATATTTGGACTTATAATTATAGCACATAAAAAAGAGAAAATACTCTTCTAACTTTTTTAGTATAGGTTATTTTAATTTTAAACGAGTTTTTGGGTCGATCTTGAGATTTGATTTGTTTATGGATTTATTAATAAAAGAGTTCTTATATAGGAAGCTATCTTTAAGTCATTCTTCATGGCAAGGAATATAACCATGGAGTCAAACTATTCTCTTACTTTTGATTTTTAAACAAATTCTCTCCTACGTTGCTATCTTTAAGTCATTTTTCAAAATATATGAAATTCTCTTAAAAAATTGTTTGAATCTGATCCTTTTCACCTTATTGCTCCATCAAAGTTTTGAAATCAATAAATGACTTAATTTAGTAGTAAAGTCATCTCAAAATAACCTAAAAAATAATAAAATAAATGAGCATGAAATTACACTCATTCATCATTATGACCTTTTTATATAACGCTAGAATTGAATAATAAAATTTATGTGATGTATAGAGTTTCCTATTATTTAAATTTAGATTTAAACCTGCAATGAGAGGAATATCACTGATTAGGAATTACTTATCTATATTTTACTTTAATGTATGTTCACTTCATAAAAACCTTAAGAGCCTTCCTATATTCTAATAAATGAACAAATTATTCCTAACTTTTGAAAGTTTCTTAAAAAATCAAAGTAGTTAGAGGATAAATAAATAAAAATAAATAAATTGAATAAAAAAAGATTTAAAATTGAGCTTAAAATTGAAAAGTGAATGAATTACAAGTGCTAAAATATTTTTTAAAAAAATAGCCACGAGCCTCATTAACTCAAGTAAATAAGTATGTAGGGTGCCTTCTTTATATGGAATAAAACTTACCAACTTGAGTGCGAGTTTAGGATCGTTAGCTTAAATCTCACTACAAGGCTCAAGAGAAAAATCTATGCGAAGGCTAGATTTGCATAAAAGTGAAAAAATTGAAATTGAATGAAGTAAGTGGATGGTTCAAAAGGGAGTTTTACTACCTAATAGCCTAAGATCGTCTAGTCTAAGACTTACTAATCAAGTGAAGTTGCTCTAACTCAGTTGAAAAAGAAGAAAGAAAAATAAAAAAAGCCTTAAGTGAAAATAAATACTAAGGAAACAATCACGAGACTGATTGATGTAATATACATTTGTTTTTCATTATTGTGCTTAGAGAGATGAAAAAGGAGAGTGTATACTCTTTGGTTTATAAAATGTGGATAACTCTTTCTTGATTAAGTTTATCTTTATTTTAGTTTAATTTTTTTTAAACAATGTGGTTTAACTCTAATTTACGTAGATTAATTATTAAATTGTAGTATGGTTTCTATATCCAGTATACATACGTTGTGGTTATATTTTAAGGGCATGTAAATATGATCAAGTAAAACATTATGGAATAAAAGTTGTTGGAGTTTTGAATAATGTTTGCAAGGTTGAATATTCATGGAAGAATATGAATGGATCATGTGTAATATTGAAATTGATTCTATAATTGGGAGCGTTTGTTGGTGTTTCATCCTTAAGAGTTTCATTGATTGATTTATTTCACTTGAGGATAAGCAAAGACTTAAGTGTGGAGAAGTTTGATAAGTATATAATTCACATATGTTACAGTTGATTTTATAATGGTTTTATAAGATCTTCTAGGTGTTTATATTGAATTTGTTGCTTATTTGGTTTACATTTTAATTTCATGTTTTGTTTGATTGATTTGATGACTTTAGACTATGTTTTGGATGATTTAAAGAGGATTTAGATTATTTATGAAGCTTATGAAAGGATCACACCCATAAATAGTGATCATAAATTGAAATCGTTACCAAAGGAGTAAGGAAATAAGGAAGAATTGATAATTAGAGAGTGATAAGGATTAAGGACCAATTACACACTCTCGAGCCTGAGGGCTCTCTCAGGTGGTCTGTCGAGCTATCAAAGGTAAGTTAATTGCCGAGGAGTAGTACTTGCCCCAGTTTGATTTACCGAGCTACTTTGCTCTCCATGTCATCTAAGATATTGCCGAGGTGATCAACTAACATGCCGAGTCAAACCCTCTACTAAACCATAGTCTCAACACTAAATCTGAATGCAGTAATCCACATTGTTGCTGAAGCTGAACAGAACTATCAGGAGTCGACCATCCGAAGCCAACCCCATGTGAACCATCCTTAAACTAACCATTATCCAACCCTTTCTAATGTCGAACAAGCCTGAACCAAGGTCCACTCTTGCCTGGATCACAATACTATCAGAATTACTGTAAAAACGTACATCTGTCTTTTACTGACATCCATACTGTCCTTTCTAACAAAGGATGTCCACATCCCTTCTTTTGCACGATTTCATATTTTCCTTATAAATTATTCATTTTGTTTTCAGCAAATAAAGACCATTCTTTTGTAATTTTTATAACTTAGGATTTGCCCTAACGGGATGATATAAATACCGTTATACTATAAAAGTTGAATCATCACAATATAGAGAATACACTAAATTTTTTCACTCTTAAGCTAAGTGTTCTCTTTACTCTTGAGCTACTTTTATCTAACCTATTTGAGCATAGACTAATGGCAGATGACCTTCGGCCATACTTATATATCATATTAAGTGTGACCTGAGCTCGTGTGAAGTGTTGGTGTGTCATATCCTTCGTCGGTGCATAGGAACCCCCTACTTAACCTTCGATTATCATTTACCTTTCAAGCCATCTTGTGGCTTGGACCCACTACTTTGGTTACGCGTGATATCGGGTTCGTATGTTCATCCATGAGTCCGTATCATCATAGTATTAGAGTTTGGCTACGTTTGAGGCTAGATTCTACTACTTTCGTGTGATAGTGGTTCTATTGTTAGCTTTGAAGTTTAGTAGTGAAAAGTGTTTTGTACTCTGTTTTCCCCTGTTTTCGATACGCCAAAATAGAGTGTGGTTGATCATGTGTTTATTGAGAGATTGTCATCGTGAAGTAAACATCAATGTCAGATTCAAGTGTGCAAAGGAATTTGGGAAACCAAGAAAGTGGTACTCGACATGGCTAAGGGTAAGAAGGAAGCTCTTCACCTCAGTTAGTGGGTGATCGCTTGGATAGACTTACTAATTTGATAGCTAGTCTAATGACTATCATACAAGAAGACAGGCAATGAGCTAGAAAAAGCTCTATTAGGGAACGTGAGCAACAACAATGAGGCAATGGCCAATTTAGCTAAGCTAATGCCCTAGCTCGCCCACCCCAAGCTAAAGGAGTTGGTAAGGATGCTAGGCGTAGATTAGCACTTAAAGAGATTGAGAAAGAAGTTGAAGGAGATGATGATGCAGAAGAGTACTACGGAGCTGAAGAAAGAAATGTACGAGCCCTTAGAGTTGAAGGACTTAGGATGTATATCCCAAGTTTTTCTGAAAGTGGTGATACCGAAGACTATCTAAATTGGGTAGACAAGATCGAAAAGTAGTTTGAATGCCACGAAGTGCCTGATAATGCAAAGGTTAGACTTGCTGTATTATAGTTCATTAGTTATGCCGCCTTATGGTGGAAGAACTTGTAAGCCACTAGAGGAAGGGAAGGAGAACGAGAGATTAGGAACTGGGATGATATGAAGAGAGTCATGCGAAGGAGATTTGTGCTGAGTTATTATTTGCAAGATGCCTTCAAGAGACTTCAAGAACCAAGGCAAGGAGAATCGAGTGTGGATGCTTATGTTAAAGAATTCCAGTTGCTAATGATCCGATGCTAAGTCGTAAAGCCAGAAGATTGAACTGTGTCTCAATTCATTAGCAGATTGAAGTATGAGATTGGGGATGTTTTGGAAACCCTGGATGTTAGAACGCTCGATGATGAAATCCGAACTGACTAAAGGATAGAAAGGCATCGAATAAGAAGATTCCAACCATTCATCAACTGTCTTGGAAATAGTCGACCTATTCCGAGCAGACCTATGTAAATGGAACCGAGCAAGGTCACTGAGACTTGACCTGTTTAGACCACCCGAGCAAAGGAGAAAGAACCTCCGAGGAAGTTTGAGAAAGGCCAGAGTTTAGGGAGGAAGACGAGTGAGATCAAGTGTTTCAAATGCCAAGGATTTGGACACATAGCCACTCAGTATCTGAATAGGCGAACAATGGTGATCAAAGGCGAGGTACCGATCGTTGAGGTCAATAGTACTGATGAGGAAGTAGAGGAGTTGAAGGAGGACGGATAAGCCGAGCTGTCCAATGAGGAAGTCATCTACAACAAGGAAGGCAACTTCATGCCGACCGCTCTAGTATTAAGGAGGACGATGAGTGTCAGTCCTGTATCTAAAGACGAACAGAGAGAAAATCTCTTTCATTTTGGGTGCAAGGTAAACGAATCACTATGCACACTAAAAGTTGACAGTAGGAGCGCGCTGATCGTTGACAGTAGGAGCTGCACCAATGCAGCCTTTGCATTTATGATCCAATAGTTGAAATTGCTAACCATGCCCCACCTAAAATCTTATAAGCTTCATTGGCTCAATGATAGGGGAGCCCTACAAGTGAACAAATAGGTGTTTGTGCCAATTTGTATAGGCAAATATCGAGAAGAAGTGCTCCGTGATGTACTGCCCATGAGTGCGTCCCATCTTTTACTTGGACAACCATGGATGTTTGATCGAGCAGTTATATATGACGGCAAGAGAAACACATCTTCTGTAGAGCATGAAGAAAGAAGATTGAAATTGAGTCCCATGATTACTGAGCAGGCAAAAGTGATGCAGTCCTAACTTTGCTGAACCCTAAAGAAGGAAGCTTTGGTACTGACCCAAGCTGAACTGAAAAGAGAAATGAAGTTGGAGGGACTTATCTATCTGCTTGTCAGAAAGCCTTTAGAGATGAGACCTAGGGAGGAAGAGTTGCCGATCGAGGTAAAAACCCTACTGGAAGACTTTGCTAACCTGTTTCTAGAGGAGCTATCGAAGGGTCTACCCCCAATCCGAAGTGTTAAGCATGCGATCAACTTACAACTAGGGGCCGCATTGCCGAACAGGCCTGCCTATAAGTTGAACCCTGAACAAGTTGCCGAATTGTAAAGGCAAGTAGACAACCTCTTGAAGAAAAGGTATGCACGTGAGTCCCTGAGCCCCTGTGTTGTGCCGACTCTATTAGTGTTGAAGAAGGATGGTTCTTGGAAGATGTTTGTGGATAACTAAGCCATCAATTGAATCACCATCAAGTACAACTATCCCATACCTAGGCTAGATGAGTTAAGTGGGGCAAGAATGTTTTCTAAGATTGATCTCAAATCTGGATACCATCAAATTCAAATGTGTGAAGGCGATGAGTAGAAGATCACCTTCAAGACACGATATGGTTTGTATGAATGGCTTGTAATGCCATTTGGGCTATCCAATGTGTCGAGCACATTCATGTGACTTATGAATTACGTGCTTTGAGAGCTATTGGGAAGCTTTCTTATGGTTTATTTTAATGAAATTCTAGTACATAGTCCCGACTTGGAGACGCATCGAGAGCATCTCTAATAAGTGCTTGCAAAACTTCGAGCTGATCAGCTCTATGCCAACCTGAAGAAGTGTGATTTCTACTGATTTGAGGTGATCTTCTTAGGATTTGTTGTGAGTGGAGGTGGCATCCAAGTTAATGAAGAGAAGATAAGAGCGATAATAGAATGGCTTGAGCCGACCTATTCTATTAATGTAAGAAGTTTCCACAGCCTGGTATCATTTTATCACCAATTCATAAAGAACTTCAGTACAATTGTGGCCCCATTCACTGAACTCTCAAAGAAGAATGTTGAATTCAGATTGGGTGAGAAAGGGAGGGGGAGTTTTGAAGATGTGAAGGAGAGGTTAACTACAGCCCCTGTCTTAGCTCAGCTGAACTTCTATAAGGTATTTGAGGTAGAGTATGATGCATCTGGACTAGGCATAGGTGTTGTGCTGATGAAAGAAGGCTGACCTACTACTTACTTCAGTGAGAAACTTTGTGGAGCCATACTTAACTATTCCGTCTACAATAAGGAATTTTGCTCCTTAATCCAAGCCCTAACGGTGTGGTAACACTACTTATTGCCTAAGGAATTCATGACCTATACCGATTACAAATTCTTGAGATATCTAAAGAGCTAATCGAAGTTGTCCTGGAGATGGGCCAAGTGGGTTGAGTTCATGGAGGGTTTTTCTTATGTCATAAAATATAAGAATGGAAAGAACAATGTAATGGTTGACGCCTTATCAAGATGACATACCCTCTTGATTGAACTGCAGATGAGTTTACTTGGTTTTTCAACCATCAAGAATTTATATGCTGAGGACCCACACTATGGTCCTATTTACGCCCGATGTGAGGAAGGACGAACGCTGGATGACTATCACATGGAGGACGAATACTTGTTTAGGAAGAGGAAGCTATGTATCTCAACCTGCTTTACATGAGAATTGCTAGAGGAGGATTGACAGAACACTTTGGCCAGCACTAAACTTATGAGATATTATCCTCCAGATTCTTTTGGCCAAGGATGAAGAGAGATGTCCGATCTATGCTGGAAAGACGTGTAACCTACCCAAAAGCAAAGAGTTAAGCTAAGTAAGGACACTACCAACCCTTGCGAATCTTAACCAAACCATGTTTCGAGCTAAGTATGGACTTCATGTTAGGATTACTGAGGATGTCCCGAGGAAAGGACTCCATCATGGTGGTTGTGGATTGATTTAGCAAGATGGTACGTTCCGTGCCTTATTCCAAGACTAGCGATGCTTCGGCTATGTCTTTTATTTTCTTGCAGGAGGTGATTAAGCTTTCTGGTGTATCCAGAACCGTAGTTTCGGATCAAGACCCCAAGTTCATGGGCTACTTTTAGAGGATACTTTGGAGGCGACTGGGAACCAAGTTATTGTACAGCACATCCTGCCATCCACAGACCGATGGGTAGACCGAAGTTGTCAACCAAGCTGTAGGAACTTTGTTATGGGTTGCTGTCAAATGAAACATGGTCGATTAGGATCTGTATCTACTAATCATCGAATTCACCTACAATCGGACTGCCCACAGTATTACAAGCATGTCTCCATTCGAAGTTGCTTACGGGTTTGACCTCAAACTCCCATTGGACTAAGCACCCTAACTGAGAACTGATGATGATGACTGGTTAGCTGTTAAGAAAGTTAAAGTCATCAAAACTATGCACCAGAAGGTTATAGAGCAAATAGGTCGAGTTGTTATTAAGCTTGAGAAGCGAAGCCGAGGACGGAAGAAGAGAGAATTTTGACCAAGCGATTTGGTCTGGATACACCTTAGCAAGGAACGATTCCCAAACTTGAAGAAGAGCAAGTTATCTCCCAGAGCTGACAAACCTTTTAAAGTGCTTGAAAAGATCAATCCTAATGCCTATAGAATTGAATTACCCGAAGGATATGGAGTCTTAGACTCTTTTAACATTGTCGACCTCCAACCTTACACTCCTAACGACGAGCAAACTGGACTTGAACTAGATTTGATCCTAAATCTCAAATAACCCGGAGGGGATGATAGGGATCATGGACCGATTATACACTCCAGAGCTCGAGGGCTCTCTCAAGTGATCTGCCGAGCTGTTAGAGGTGAGTTAAGCGTCGAGGATCAGTGCTTGCCCTAGTCCGATCTGTAGGCTACTTTGCTCTCCATATCATTTGTTACGCCCTGAAGTTCCAGAGTTGCAACAGTCCTGCCGTGTAAACCATTCTATGATAGTAACTGGCCTCACAGTGCCTACCATAGACATAATCTACACAAGGCGTCGACGATTCCTCGCTTTGAAGTAAACAGTTCGATTAATAATTATACTACAATCATGATAAATATTACAATTTCTAATAAACATAGATAATTATAAGTAAGTCCACAGAGCTTCCTAGGAAGTTTTACATAATCACCACAGTTTACTAATTTACAGAATAACTATCAGTCTTTAACCTTTAACTATAAGGTCAGTCTAGTTACACATTATGCTAAGTAACTTGATCCTCACACCCCTAGCTTCAAAAGGACTAACCTCTGAGTAATTGTAGAGCGGCATAATACTTAAAGTGATCACAAATCAGAACCTGCAAAAGGATCTACAAGGATATGAGCAACTACAGCTCAGTAAGTTGAATTGGAGACTCATGAATGCATACAAGCACAAACAGGGTTATCAAACAATTATTTTCATGCAATGCAACAATCAAGTGTCATCGCACAACGTAGTCCGGTCCATTGTGAAATCAGAGAAATTTCGCCTGCTCCAATCCGGGTTGAGGAGTTCTATGTTATGCAGCAGCTCATAACTAAACTCAAGCTTATGCAATGGAGACCTCGCTCCTCCCGCGACTACCTTCGAACCATTGACTTCACCCCCGCCGCGATCTCCTCTCTTGTTACTTAGTTTGACTGATGATGAAGAAGAGACCATTTTACAATCCTACGCTATCCCTTTCGAAGGGGTCGGTATTTGGTTGGAGAATCCTATGATCCCCTAACGGGTTGCAATGCATGACATTTTTGGTTATTGGGGTTGATTAAGATTATATTTCGTTTAGGGTGTTCAAACAATTTCATCCCAATTCAATTAGTCACAAATCACTCACAAAGCAAGTTTCAGCACAAATTCAGACACATCAAACACATGCGTAAACTACTTACAATCACAAGCATATACAAGCTTAAGTCTCCGAGCACTACAAAACTAGTACTCTATTACAATAAGCAATAACCCAACTTATTTGAATTTGCTCGATCGCTCGATCCCTTAGTCGCGAGCTGATTTGTTTCTAGATGTCCTATAATACAAATAGGTCTTTTTAGTACTTATATTTTATGGATTCTTATTCTAATTCATAATGTAACTCATTTTTCTCATGTATACCTATAACGTACTAATGATTCGTTGTACTTTATTTCGGGGTTCGAATCTTAAACTATATTCTAGTTTTAATTCCTAAGTCTTAAATAAGCTCGAATCCCAGTATGACATTAATTACATTACGCTCGGGTATTCAAATATCCTATTGGGTCATAATTTGGTATTCTAAACTATTCGGTATACGCTAATCCTAATGGAGGTATTGGATTTGTTCCCGATGTGTGAAAATCTTACATTTTAAGATATTTACTTAAAATTAAATGTTATTTTAGATTTATTATTTTTCTGATTTCTATTATAATATTATCTAAATAACCTTATTTTTTTAGATTTATTAATTTACAATTTCACATATTACTAATTTCTTACATTACTTACCTAATTTCCCTAATTAACCATACTTAATACTCCAAAGGCTAGGATTAGGGTTCCACTTCAGAGATTAACATCCCTAAACATATAATTAATATCTAAATCAGTAATTAACATCCTAATCACCTAATTAACCCTAAATCACCCAATTTTTCCATCATTTTAGGGCTAAAAATTAACTTAAAAATTTTGAAAATTAATTTTAAAAAAAATGGCTTCATAGCACTGTTCTACATCATATGAGCATCCTATAGAAAAATTTTGAGCTCCAAACTACACTCCTAAGCCTATTTATTTTCCGGTTTAATCATGCTCGGTTTTGAACAATTTGTTAAGGAGCTTATATTTTCAGACATAATTAAACTAAATAAATATTTTTCCTTAAATCTACATACAATAAAACCTCAGAATAACAAATTTCATAATTTTCTAGGCAAAATAACTAATTTTACAAAATTATACAAAAATTGGGGGGAATAAATGACTAACCGGTTTGAAGCTTTCTGGCCATCCAAACCCGGTCCAAGGTTGTCGGCCGGTCCAGGCGGTGGTTCTAATGTAGGGTGGTGGTGGTGGTTCGATCCCAGGTGGTGGTGATGGTTTGGTCCCAAGTGGTGGTGGTGAGTGGTGGGTTTAGTTCACTTGCCTAATCTGCACAGTTTTCTTTCTTTTTTTTTTTTCTAAATTTTCTCTCGATTTTTTCAATGTTCCTATTTTTCTCAGATTCTAAACTGACCAAATGACTTCCGGAAATTTTTCTCCTATTTATAGACAATTGTAGTAATTAATATGCATTAATTTGACAAGACTTTGCCCAAATTCCTTGATTTTTTGGCTTTTAAGTTTTCTAATTCTTATTGGCTAATTTTTCTTTTTCTGACCATGACCTGATCTTGCTTCAACTTATCCTCTTCTAATTTTTCCATAATTATTTTATATTTTTCTTTAATTATTTGCTTAGTTTTCGGCCAATTTAGGTAATTACGCGTATTTTTATTTACACGTAAATACATGTGGGGTACACGTAAACATTCCTAATTATTATTTTGGTCATTCTAAAATTTTTAGTATACATATAATCTATTTCTAGTAACTTACTAGTTATTAGATTATACTTTTTGCCTTTTCGGTAATTGGCAATTATTATGTTTAAAATTTGAAAATTTTATAGTCTCCTATTTTACTACTTATTTTCTTAAATTTAAGTTTACAGGGTCATTTTTATTAATATTTCTCTAAATAGTTTATAATTTGGGTTTGATCGAATCCTTTAGCCGATCGCCCAAAACCTACGGTTACTTGGGTTTTAAGCTCAAACCTACGGTTACTTGGCTTGGCTTGGCTTTAGAGCTTACAATTCCAAGATGTTGTCAAGGTGAACAACCGGTATGTTGAGCCAAACCCTCCACTAAACCATAATCCTAGCACTAAATTTGAATGTAGCAATCCCTACTGTTGTTGAAGCCGATAAGAACTATCAGGAGTCGACCATTTGAAACCAACCCCGTGTGAACCGTCCCTAAACTAACCATTGTTTAACCCTTTTTGATGCCAAATAGGCCTGAACTAAGGTCCACCCTTGCCTGGACCACAATATTGTTAGAATTACCGTAAAAACGTGTGTGTACTGTCCTTTATTGACATTCGTACTATCCTTTTTGACAAAGGACATCCGCGTTCCTTCTTTTGCATGATTTCATATTTTCCTTACAAATTATTCTTTTTGTTTTTAGTAAATAAGGACCATTCTTTTGTAATTTCTGTAACTTAGGATTTGCCCTAATGAGATGATATAAATACTGTCATACTTTAAAGGTTGAATCATCAGAATACAGAGAATACACTGAACTTTTTCACTCTCAAGTTAAGTGTTCCTCTTACTTTTGAGTTACTCTTATCTAGCCCATTTGAGTATGGATTAGTGATAAGCGACCTCTAGCCATACTTGTGCGTCATAACAAGTGTGACTCGAGCTCGTATGAGGCATTGGTGCATCATATCCTTCGTTGGTGTACGGGAACCCTCTGCTCAACCTTCGATTATCATTTACCTTTTAAGCAATCTTGCAGCTTAGACCTACCTCTTTAGTTATTTATGATATTGGGTTCGTGTGTTCATTTATGGGTCCGTATCAAAGAGAATTACAAACAAGATCATAAGCATGATCTTTGGATGTGATTCTTCTATTTCACCTTTGCAATTTTTGAATAGAGATTGGTTACGGGTAGGAACCATGATTGTGATCTTAACGTGTAAACATGCTACTCTTTGTGAGTCTTCTTATTTTTGGAAAGATTTGAAGCTTAGATGCTACCTTACACATATAAATAAATAAAGGCCTTCTAACATATATGTAGAATAGAAGAGTGTAAATTCTTATTTCTTTTCATTCAATTAGATTAGGGTTTAGAAGAAAAGAACAACAACTTTTAGAGTAAGTTATTATTATTATTATTATTTTAGGAATTCAACATTAGGTATATAACTTCTTTTTAGGTTATTTTAATTCCTTTTATTAAACCTAAGGTTATAAGGATGTTTTCAATAATAGGAATTCTCTTTCAATAACAATAATATGTTCACACCCCAAGAAGCACAATTGTAATCTTAGGCATGATCCTTCTTTGCACTCAAAACTGACTAATTCCACAAACATTAGAATCATAGGCAAGAAGTACGAGCATAATTTCCACCATGATCTTCTCTATCCTCTAATTTCTACTAAAATCTTAATTCCATGTCAATATCTTCAAACATATTTTTCATTAATGCTTCAAAATGTCATCAAATTCTCTTGAAAATCAACAAAACTTCATCAACTCCTTCAATTGAAACATGAAAATCAAATATCTCACGAATAAGCTTTAAATACTCAAAAATCAACACAAATAGACACTAAAATTGCAATGAAACTACCCTAAATTTACATACAAAATAAGTGTTATTAAGCTAACATTTTCTTGGTCTACAAGTCAATTAATCAAAAAAAGGAATATTCATACACCAAGAAACGTATACAAAACACATTTAAAAGATATTCAGAATGAAGAATGCTAAAATGGTAGCAATAGCTATGGCATCTTTAACAAGACTTGATTTTAATGAATAAGGAAAAAAAGATAAATGAAAAACTATACAAAAGCATGATTAGATCATTACTATATTTAATCACATTAAGGCCTGGCATATTATTTAGCATCTTTGTACACTTGATTTCAAAGTAATCCTAAAAATTATATCTAGGAGTAGTAAAAAGAATTTTTAAGTATATTGCTAATACAACTAATGTAGGTGTTTGGTGTGCTTAGAATTATAAAATTGATCTAATTGGTCATTCTAATGTTGATCATGCTAGATGCAAGATTGATCATAAAGGTACTTTGGAACATTACAATTCTTAGGTAATAGATTAATTTTGTGGCTATGTAAGAAACAAAACTCAGTAGTTTTATCAATTGCAAAAGTTGAATATGTTTCTTTTGGAAACTGTTTGGCACAATTTTTTTTTTTTTTTTTGTTAAAACAATTGCGGGAAGATTATGGAATAGCAATATATTGCATTCTAATTAAATGTGATAATTTTAGTGCAATTAGTGTAACAAAAAATCCAATGCATTCCAATGCATCACTATAGAACTAAGCATATAAAATATGACATCATTTTATAAGAGATCATGTTTTATATACAAATATAGATGCGATATATGTTTAATTGAAGAATCAAATTGGCTGATATCTTTACTAAATCATTAGAAAAGATTTGGTTTGAATTCATAAGAAAACCATCCTCTTCTAAATCACTAAGACCCTTAAAACTTGACTGTTGATCAGTATCCATGGTAGACAGAGAGAGAAACATCTTCTGATGAAGAAGAACTTTCCAAAAGAACTTCTAAAGGAAATTTAGAAGAATAAGAGAAAAATTAAAAAGGAAATCTGAAAAGAAAAATATGATTTTATAATTTCTTTTCGTTCAATAAATTAGATGTCTCTTGTTTTTCATTTTCATGTGATATTCATCACTATTCATTGCATTTACTATTATCAAAACCTTCACTTGCATATGGTTATTTTGATGATAGCAAAAAAGGAAAGAGAAAGTATGAAAAATGCGATATGAATGTAAGTAAAGAGAAAAATATGGGAGAGAAAGTGCAAAAATGAGAGAAATTATGCACAATAATGATTCATTGATTAAGGGGGGGAGATAAATAAAAAAAAAATTCTTAGAGTAAGGGGGATAAAACTATAAATAACAGAATAGATTAAATCTACAAAATTTGGACAGTTTTGTTCTTGATTTGAATCTCATATGTTGAATTTTTTTTAATGTTTTATGAGATATTTCTTGAAATACAATATTTTGTTATCATAAAAAAAGGAGGGATTGTTGGAACTTGAACAAAAAGTAATAACAAAATATGTGTTAGTATTACTAATTAAGTTACTGATTGTGTAGGTTAAAGAGAACTATAATCTTGAAGGAAACATGAATTGATTAGAAACGAAGGACAAATTGAAATAACAGCTAGACAAGGAAAAGATGATATTAGAATTAATAGAAAAAAATATGTGACTAGAAAAAGAAATTTTAGCAAAGGATTTAGGCCATAATTATGAATAGAAACTAACTACATTGTTCTTTAGATGAAGGAACACTTAGATAAGGAAAAGATGAGATCATAATTAATAGAACCTTAAAAAAGAAATATCAATAAAGGATTTAGATCATAATTATGAATAGAAATTGACTAAATCATTCATTAGACAAAGGAAAAAAAGAAAAGTTTGAACAAAATAGAAGAGATGGTCAAAAGTAGAATACATAATTAGAAGGCTATAAAAAACACAGGACAAATCATAAACATGATGACAAGATAGAAGCATGAGACAAATGTCAAAAGAGAATTGTAAAAGTATGCTTTATAGGTCAACACCTTTCATTGTGGAGATATATTTAGGTAATATATCTTATTAGGTTAAGGGATGCTTTATCTTAAATATGAGAAATACTGAAGTAATAAAGTATTTGGAGAAGAAGAACTTCTATGAATACAAGACAATAACAAAAAAGGAAAGAATCGCTTACATATGCATACAATGGATAAGCAAATTTGAGAAAACAACAAAACAAAGACCACAAAGATTATAAGAACAAGTGCTATCTAATAGCTATTACCAAAGATAGAAGAATCCAACGTTGAAGCTATGACCATTTAGAGTGATGAAGAGAACAACAAGAAAAGAAGGAGAAGAAAAAATGAAGAAAGAAATGAAAGAGAGTATGCACGACACAAGTTTTCTAAATAATATAAGAGTTGAGTTACTACATGTTTTTGTGATTAGATAGTCAACAAAAGTTTGTGAGGAACTTAAGCTAAAGAGTACTATACATTGTATATTTGAGCATTGAGCTAAAGTATGAGGAAATTCATCATAATCCTCAAAAGGAGTTATAAATCTCTTTCAAAATTAGGGAGATTGTTTGACAAACTTATAGATTTGTGAATACTTATGAGGATAGGAAGTTGGGAGCTAAGGCAAAATCGCAGGACTGTTGACTTCATTGTATAAGTTTCTTTTAAATAGTGAAACTATGATGTGCAGTGCTATATTCCTAGTCGCAAGCTAGAAGAATAGATTAATGTACAAAGTGAAACCACTATATATTGACATCTGATTTTTTTTTTTTTTTATATCTACACTCTTTATTTATTTGCAATGTATCTATTGTTTGCATGATTGATGAATGGTTTGAGCCTAACTGATTTAATCAAAAGCATCACACATGAATTAATACTTGTCTAGAAGCTTAATAAGATAGATTCTTACTTAAGATAAAAGATCATATTAGAAGAAGTAATGAGTTGGCATTTGCATGCGTATCTCTTATCTAAATTTGTTAATGTTTCTAATATGTCATAAATAAGGGAAGGAAGTTTAGTGTTAAGTAGTCTGGCCTCAGCACAGCTGAGATTGAAAACGGGTTTGATTTGATATCCTTCAATGGTAGACTCATGTCGAACATCGTGCCATCATACGAACATGGTATATAGGATAAATAGTCTTTGCAATCTTGGGTTGTCTTACTGGATTGTCCTAAATATATATTGCTCTTGTTTCTTTTTCAGCTCAATGGCGCCGTGCTGAAGGTGTTTGACAAGTGGGAGGAGGACAAACGAAGGTAGGCTGCCTCCAGGCTCGCCTGAGGGATGGGATAGCTGAGCACAGTATTGTTCTTGATCGGTGTGTCGGGTTGTCTTCTGATATGAAATTTCTGTTGTAGAGAGGATAGGAGCATGAGAATGAGCTCAGCAGGTTACAACATTCAGCTGGGGAAGCGCAGAGGAGGGTTGCAAATCGAGATTAAAGACTTGAAGGAGCAAGCTGAGGCCGAGAAGAAAGCTCGGGATAAGCTCCAGGTCAAGTGTTCATCTCAAGGACTTCCAAGTGTTGCTTGTTGATACTTCTATCCAGTAGGTACTCAATAAAATCTTCTTGTCCCTCATCTCTGGTTTATGTATGCCAGAGGCAAACTTGGAAAGTTTGTCTGCAGCGACCAAGGGAGAAAAAAAATAAATAAATAAAGGACCCGGCCGCTGGTTATGTTTTGGACGATCTACAGACTAATTTTGGTAGTGATATTTTGATTTCTTTGGACCTTAATAAATCACATAATTCTTATTATTATCAAGCGAAAACCGATTCAACTATTTGATCACCGAGCTAGAGTAGACTAGAAAGTTACACACGGCCAAAATCAACCAAAACATGAAGAAATAGTCATCTGTTGCCGTTTATGATGTATATATTCAATTCAAAGCATTACTGTCAAGCATTCCTTTTATAGTTCCAAAGAAGAAATCGGAAAAGAATTTCGTCATAGAATTAATAAAAATTGAAAAAGAAAAAGAAAAAAACCTATGGGTAGCTACAATATGTCTCATTCTTGATACAAAGAAACAATCTCTCATACGCCAAAGCCATCTTGGTTGCCGAGAACATAGAAGCCGCATAATCCCTGCATGCCCATCCTCTTTGTGCTAACCTCCTCGGACCTTCTTTAATGGCTTCCTCAAATGACTCCAACAGGGAGTCCACATTAGGAGAAAACATGAACCCGAATTCATCTTCCACCACAATAGTCCCTTTGATGCTAGGAAACCTTGATGCCATTACCGGTTTCCCGCTCATCATTGCTTCCATTAGCGTTAGATCTAGTCCTTGAGGTCTCAAGGTTGGATTCACAAATACATCAATGGAGTTATAGAATGCTCTTAGTTTAGATGGGACCATGGAACCCAACACGATCACTTTCGAACCCAATTCCTTGTATCTGTTCTCCCATGGTCCTGACCCCGCAACAACTAGATAAGCATTTTGGTGCATTTTCATTACTTTCTTAAATGCCTCGAAGAGAAGAGGGTGTCCCTTGTCCTTGACCAATCTCCCTGCCACACCAAATACCGTGGCGTTGGAAGGGATTCCCACACTGGATCTGAACTCTCGACCTTCCTTGAGGTAGATCTGGAAAGAGCCCTCATCCACCCCATTAAGGATCACGTGGACTCTTCTGTTTGGTATCTGGTATATGTCCCGAAGTATCTCGCCGCAACTATCACTGATTGCAACATGGTGTGCATACTTATTGAAGAACCTGATCTCGTTGATGACCTTTGGGATCACTCCCTCCATACTCTTCATGAAGTCCGGTGACATGGGTTCGGGTTCATGCCTTAGAGCTAAGTCCTGGTAAATATCCGAGTGCAAAGCCTCCATAGCAATACCGTGCCATGAGGCCACTAGGTTTGAAAGATCCTTGGCCAACCAGTGAGGCAGCGCAACACTTTCCGTGTGAATCACATCGAAAGGTTTATGTTGGTCCTCTTCCACAAACTGTTCCCACGCTTTGTTGTATCGCCATCGCCCTGGCTCACCTTCGTGGCAATGAATGTGTGGCAGCTGGGCTCTTCCATTTGACTCCCCAGAAATGGTTTTCAAATCAGACCCTTCCGGTAAGGGAGAAGTGAACACGTGGACCTGATGCCCTCTAAGTGCTAGAGCGTTGTGGAGGGTGTAGGCGTGCCGCTCCATGCCACCGGGGGCTGCTCCGACCGGCCATTTTCTAGAGAAAACTGCTATTCGTAGAGTGGTCGGGGGATTGGGACCCCGAGCGTTTCCGAACTGGAGGCGGTTCCAGGCGTATTGGGTGTTACGTAGGTCCCCGGACCAAGGCTTGGCATGGTTGGTGGCGAGAGTGGTGCATATGGAGGTGGTGGTGGGGGTGTGGAGGAGGAAGAGGGCAGGGATAGTAAATAGAACAACGAAGAAAAGAGTGGTGCATAGGTTGAAATGGTTCATTGAGATGGTCTTTTTAGGCTTATTGTTGTTGGAGGCCATCATGCCAACGGGGATAGAATTCAGAGTGGAATACGTTTGATATTGGTGCTTTTGAGTTCTCCTTTTTTTTTTTTTTTTTTTTTTTGTATAAGGAAGTTGGGCAGATTTTTGGAATGGGAGGCAAACACGCAATAGAGCAAGTGCATGGTTTTGGGTTTTTGGATTTTTTTTTTTGCTGCTTCAGTGCGTTTCTCACGCCTTTGCGGGAATTTGGGGGTGGGGTGGGTGTTTAGTTGGGGGAGAAACAATCAAGAGAAGAGTCCTCGTTTTCAGTTGTATACTTTGTATATTAAATTGTTTTAAGCTATCTGTGGTATTTCTATGCGACTGTTTAACTCATGATGTGATCATTTAGATGGTCATTAAAGTTAATATTATGAGATATTTAATTATCAGATTATAAATTAAATCGATTCTAATTGGATTAATGAAATTTTCTATAAACTAAGGTCACATGTAAGACTCCATTTCCTATTATATTTTATTTTTCTGCTAGTCGAAGTCGGTGGATTTGAGTCAAACACACGGTAGTTCAAATTAATATCCCTTTTTTTTTCTGTATTATATAATATTGTATTATTCCGTGAGTTGTACTTATAGCAATTTTGGTGATTTTTAATTTGCTTTAAGGAATGGAGAAAAAAAAAAAATGGATTAGGCCAACGAGCAGACGGAGCATAAGGTATACAAATATTTTCGATATTGAAAGTAGAGTGATCCTTTTTCTATTATGTGCATTTTAAAAGAATATCATTTATATTTGAGCAAATTTAGGTAATTAAAGGTGAAAAATTAAGTAATGTTTCGCGTAGTTGAGCGCTAGTTAGTGATGGAATTTAGGTCTAGACAAAATCAATATATTATCAACGGGCCGGGGCTGCATGCATCTGTAAAATCATTTTTTCGTCTCCCTTTTTTTTTATTTTTTTGGTGATAAAAAAGTTTGGTGCGGTGTGTAATGCTTTTATTACGGTCTTTGCATGTTATAGCAATCCAAGGTCAAAGTCAAACAAATCAGCGGGCACATAGGTATTTGGGTATACAGTAGATGGTTAATTGAGTTAAGCAATGCTTTGCATCACTTTTGACTTGGATAGGCAAAAGGGCGCGGCAGGGATGTGATTCGGTCCTAATCTCTATAAACCATAGACGAATTCGTCTTTGTCAAATAATGATAATAATAATAATAATAATATTGCAAAATATAAGACCTTCCTCATCATCAAGTCCTTCTCCCTTGACTGCAGTGTGTTTTTGTGTTTATTCTGGAGTCATCAAGACACAGATTTGAAACATTGAAAAAAAAATAGATTGATTTTTAAAATTTTTGTTGTTAAAATCATCCTTTTTTCCTTTTCCATACGTTTAATATATCGAGGCATATATCCTTTCATTCAGTTGAATTTCCTTTATATGCACTGCACTTTTCATAAGTATGAACGATGTGCAGTTCATCGTATAATTGAACCACATGTTGTTTGTAACGGTTTAATTAGTTTTAGCTACACACATATTAATAGGTTTAAGATTTAAAAACTCTCACAAGTTATGTACTGATTTGGCTTCTTTATCGAAGGAAAAAAGGAAAAAATAAAAATAAAAATCACAACTTTAACTTTGCTTAGCTCTGAACCAAACATGCATAAGCCTTGCTCTCTTGCCTGACCTGGGCTTCACATGGAACTTGTGAACGAAGAAATTTGTGAGGTCTTCCTTCATCATCTATTTAACAACTCCTGATCTTTGGCTATGTAACATAAATATAGTTTGCTTGAAGAACAAACTTCAGGTAGTTCAAGAAATTTTCAAACAAAAGAGATATAAATCTAAACAAAATCGAAATAGGTCACTAAGTAAAATATCTCTTTCTTAAGGAAGTGTTAGACTTACACAAATAGCGTGATAGTTATTAAGAAAAGAAAAATTGTAATTCCATATCCATGTGGATGGAATATATATCATGTTGCTCCACTAATGCTTAGTAAGCCTATTTTATACTCATGTTTATGATATTTTTCGTGTTATCTCACCAACTAAAGAGATTATATCGATAATAAAAAATATAATTAATACTTTTTATATAGCAATATAAAAGAAAAAAAAATGTTTGATTTTGATCCATACAAAAGGAAACATGCATAAAAAATAGGGTGATAAATAAGTTGTGTAAATTAATACAATTTTAAGTGATATTAAAGTCCAAATTTGACTATAATCTATCACTCCATAAATAGCAGCTTAATTTGTATTCTATTTAGCCAGCATCTCATAAATCCTAGAGAAATTACAAGTTTCAAAATCTAAACTCATAAACTAGAATCATTAACCATGATTTTGTCAAACCCCCAAATCTCTAAAAACCTAACATGTAAGGCTTAAAATGATTACAATACCTTTAAAAACATATATTTAATTACTCATTAATACTTTTAGTAACTAAAGTACATAAGTTTGATTATATGATAGATTAAATAAATTGCCCTAGTTGATTGCCTTCATAAGAAAGAAGCTCATAGAGATCATAAAGCCTATCATAACCACATTTTTCTACTAATTTCCATAAGGGTTAGGTTGATTATCATTGCTCTTACTACTAGTGAAGAAAACCTAATCTAAGTAGTCGTAGTAGTAACTGTCTCCTATAGATTCATCACCTGAAATCATAATCCAAAAGTGTGAGCAATGACTCCCAATACAAAATCACTATGTCATGAGTAATGACATCTAATAGAAAATTACTACACTTAAGCACACATGTATTCCACATCACATGCGTTTTATATGATCTATATTCATCACCTAAAACAACCAACCATCACAGATGGACAACAAATAATAATAACTTGTATATGAGAAACTTTATTGTACATACTCCATAATGATTATGTAGACTTGGCTCCCAAAGTTCATTTTTTAACAAAAATCGATGTGCTCTTTCGAGTCTATGAAAATATGGATCGATAATACTCTCTAAGGTCAGTTTTGAAGTGTATGGATATATAATGTCAAGTTCTAAAGGTGTGGATCACTATATACCTAAAGTCATGTTTTAAAAGTGTAAAGTAGACCTCTAGAGTCAATTTTAAAAGTTTTAGAAGTGTAAAGTAGATGCCTAAAATCCAAAAATTTTATTAGATCCATTATTTCCTAAAGTTTGATAATACTTTAATCTATAAATCCTTAAAGCGCAATAGTATTTAGGATTCATAATTCCCTAATGTTAAAAAATAAGTTAGATTCGTAGATCATTAGAGATTGACGATAACTTAAATCATAAATCTTTAGAATATGACAATATTTTGGATCCATAGATCTTAGAAATTAATAATAATTTAGATCATAGATCTTAAAGTTTGAGAACATTTAATAAGTGCAAACCTTAATAATTGGATGATGTCATAGGAATATACCTATAGCTCGTTTCTTTTCCTTTCATAATCACAACACAATAAAATATTCATGCGACAAAAAGATTGCCCTAACATGTGCATGTAGCAATCATGCCAATTAAAGTACTTGGTTTTCTCTTAAAGACCGTGTAAGTAAGTTGGGATGGGATTCTAACCAAAAACAATGTACAAGTTAATTAATATTGTGAAGATGATTAAGCTCCTAAGTCTTTCAATATTTTTCTACCTTCATTATGTAAAAATCCATTTTCCTTCCATGTTTTGGTATATTTTTAAGTTATCCAATCGACTTTGGTACAAGAGAGGTTTGTTGGGTTATGTAATTGATTAAGCTTAGGACATAATCAACCTTACGATTAATCAGGGGGATCATGTGATTGACTAAGGTGGCTAGTTATCGAGTGGGGTGGTTGTACAATCAATTGACCCCTAAGCAAGTTGATTGAGTATCTTAAGGTGACCCAATTTACTCAGTTAATCTCTTGGTCAACCATGTTGACTCCGAATATGTTCTTTTATGAATTTTTATTTCCAAGTTTATGATTCTAACTATAGGTTTACCCTAAATTCATCTGTACTACTTATTGTTACTAATCTATTTCATGTGGTTTTTCTCTTATTATATTCACGGCAACTTTGTTTTTTCATATTTCATACTTTATGTTAACTTGCTTGATTAAGGTTATATTTACTATATAAATTCATGATATTTAGGGTTTTATTATTACTTATATCTTATCTTGGGTTAAATGAATCCAACATTGATGAAATAAATTATCTTGAAACAATTTGGAAGCAAGTCTTAGTTATTGTCACAAGTCCTTTGTTGTATTTGATTTCAATTAGTTTACCCTTCAAAACATCTCTCAGAAATCCACTACTCTAATGTCAAAAGTTTACTAAGAAATGATGGTATCTTTACCTATTGGAGATGTTAAGTCTCTTCTTTCTCACTGTTTACATTTATGAGATTATACATTGTCCATTCTTTACATGAGAAGACACACATTTAAGGTGGCAAAGGAGTAGTAGCTTTGGCTTGGGAGGAGAGTAAAATGATAGCTTTGTTGACTTTTATGCCAAACATTAAACCCAATTGAATCAAAATTTCCTTCCTGCTAAATTATATATGTTTAAAACACAATGCATCTTACCACTTCTCTAAAATCATGCCTTCGTCTTAAAATTTTAGATCACCATATCATTCTTGAAACTACACAAAAACCAGTTCTATTTGTTTCATTATACTTTTGGTATCATAAGCTTTGGCAATGTTGATGTTTACCATTGTATTACCATTAATAGCTTAGAATTGTCCAACTATAATAACTGTTCTTCTATCTCCCATTTAAAATGCTTTCTTTTCCACTTAATTCAAGATTCCATTTTTCCATTACAAGCTAATAAACTTATTTTTCTTTTTGTACTCCTCTTTTGTTTATTTCAGGTCCTATAATATTGGTAAATAATAAAAAGCAAATGCAATTAAAAGAACCATTGGGCTCTTTGATAAAAGAATATATGTACATTTCAAACTTAGCTTCAATTAAAGTGAGCTCAAGTTGAGAATGGTAGCTAAATAGTGTGCTAATAAGTTTCTTTTACTAACTATAGGTGATTACTTCAATCTATCTAAGCAATTTGAAGACTAATTTGATTAGAACCTTGAAACTAAGGTCAGTAGGACTTTTCTATGATATACTATATAAATTCATGATAGTTAGATATGCTTATGTGGTGCTATTATTACGTTATACTTTGCATTCATGAATTGGGAAGACATTATATGATTGTTAAATTGAAGTTCAAAGTGAATTTTATTGTGCTTTGCTTTGGATTTAGCAAAATGGAGGTTGCTTATCAAAGCACCTAGAGCTACCCATTTAGAAGCGTAGTACTAGGTGTTCCAATGCCTAGTATAATTTCTTTCCAACTCCTTTCTTTGAAAATGCACCCATACCTATTTGCGATTACATCTAAATGTTTGATTCTCATTATAAGCAAATACTCATATTTAGTAAGATCAAATTTACAGTTTGACTATCTAACGTAAACTAAATGATAGTAAGATATGTTCCTAACTTATGAACTTAAGTGAGTAGTTAAGAACTATTATTGTTTATTTTCAAATTGAAGATACTACTTAATCGAATATAAATATTGTATAAAATATGGTGTGAATTAATTGAGACTTAATATCTTCTTATGGTTTCAGTATGCTATGATAATTTGATTGTATGGAATAATTTGTATTATGCTATATCATTGTTTGCTACATTCATTGTTCGGTTGTATTGTGATGAAGTAACTCAATATTTTGAGATCTATATAAAACTCAACATGTATTACACATGACTTTTTGCTTACTTTATTGAAGGTTATCATCACTACATAGTAGGCAAAGGGGTTACTAAAGTGTCATATTCCACCATTTGTGAACATATTGATATAGGAAGTGTTGTATGTTTGATGGAGCCCATCCAAAGGTCTTACTCTATTATTTTAGAATTTGCTATACAATTCGATGATATACGAAATAGAAACTAAAGTTTATTTCAAGAGATTATTATGCATCATATAGACAACTGAGCACTGGTATATGAAGAATCCTTAACCTAATGTCATTTAGGGCTTATAACTTTGAATTTTAAGCTAGTTCTAGAAAGAGAACGTGTGATATTTGTATTGCATACTGTTGCTTATATATAGCATATGGTTGATGACTTACTTAGACTTAAGGATAGTTTCATGGGATTGTTATTAGGGGTCTCAGCTCCCTCGGGACAAAATTAGTCATAGAAATTTAACAAAAATGATAAATTATATATATTATATGTATATTAAAAGTTTAATTTAACAAAATGGTATATATAGCTTAATGGTTAGATAATTTTTTTTGTAAACAAGAGATCATGAGTGCAATTCTCATGTACCTTTTTAGCATGCATTTATTATTATTTTGTTTGAATGACATCTTTTTTTGTTTTTTTTAACCAAAAACCAACACCATAAATTTCCATTTGTTGCAAAATAACTAAATTGAGTAACTAGGTATTTAATAGTTTTATACCATAAATAATAAATACATCGTTCATGTTATAATTTTTTTAGCCTTATCACATAAACTATTAGTAAATATTAACAATATGTTATTTAATGTAATTTTCTTATAATTATTATTATGAAAATTAATATAAATTATTGAATGATTAATTACTTATAATTTTTTATAGTACTATTAATGATATAATCTTATAGAGTAATCATTTAAAAATAAAATAAAATCTAAGAATGCTTAAAATCATGTTGCTCTTTTTCGCTTTACTTTTAGTTTACTATTTGAATATTTTTTGTGTTAAATTTTTTCTCAATGACAAAATTTACACAAGTTTTATGTATTTGTTTAGTTTTTTTTTTTTATAAATTAATGGTTTATAAGAAATTTATTCTTTTAGTTGCTTACAAAGTGTACCAAGTATCCTTAATTATTTTCTTAAAAAAATATAAAATTTCCTTCATATATTAGCATTAGCAAGTATTATGGCACTCTTGTTTACAAAATCCATGTATATATATTTGTACACATATAATGCATATAAGAAATTCTAATAGTGACTTCTTGGCACTACCTCATCCCAATCATATGGCTTTGATGCTATCCTTTTTCAAACTAGGATTATACAAGATAATGAGAATGCATATATCTCCCTTCTCATAAGCCACAATATGAGCTTACTACTTTACAGAATTATCTGTCTTGTAAGACCTTTTATGCACAATAGTGGTAGGAGGACTACTGGAGTGAGTTTTATTGATCCTTTAGGCCATGGGCATGGAATGGAAAGGAAGAGTTAAAGGAAGCTTATTTCAACCTTATTATAATGGTATCTTTTGAAAAATTTCAAAACCACATGAATTTTTGAAAAACTTAACATTTGTGCTTTTCCAGGTTCCTTATTTTCGGTATATGTAATATGAGATATATTATTCCTTTTAGTTCTACAATATTATTTATAGAGGTAGTTATACACTTAAGGGTTGCTTGAAAGGAATTGTAGCACATATGGAAGTACTCTCTTTCTTTGGAGGCATTTGTGGTGGATTACCATGGTTGGAGCACTCCATAAGGCGTGATGAGTGGATATATCTAACTAAAAGAAGATTGTCAAAAGTCCCTACATGTAGGGTTGTTCATCAAATGGAATCAAGAATCGAATCAAACTATACTGAATTGTAAAGTACAGTTCTATTGTGTTTCGATTTGGTTTGGGGTTTGGTTCAAGGAGGATGTATATGGTTTGTGGTTCGGTGCAGGAGTTTAATTGAACCAAACCACTCAAACCCAATCAAATCGCTTCTTATTAAAATATAAAAGGTAAGAAATATTTCCTAATTTTAAACTCTATTGACATTTCAATCTAACTTAAATTATCTTTGTTTTTTTTTTTTTAATTTCTCATTTTATTTTGAATCTCTACAATTTATTCATTTTCCTAGATAGTTGTCTCTCATTTCTAGTAAATCCGCAATCCTTCACTATCCTTAGGACGAAATGTCATTATGATACAATGTTATGAGATTTTAATTTTTGCACAATGTTTCTTAATTAAAGTATCAATATTGGTTGAAAACTCTAACAACTATTATTATTATAAAAAGAAAACGGTTTGTTTTTGAAAAGTGATTCAAACCAAACCAAACAAATACGATTCGGTTTGAAACATTAAATCGCTACAAATAGTTTGATTTGATTCAGTTCAACTCTTGAACCGAACCAAAATACAAACACCCCTGCTATAATATGCTCTCCTAAATTTCTTGCTTCTGGTCCTTCTAAATGGAACCTGACTTTAATCCTCTAAGCCCATTTAATTTTCGTTTTTCCCCAGAATTTAATTGGCATTTGGACTCTCCTAAGAAAAACGGAATCGGCGTTTGGCCATGCAATCATGTCCTTGGGGGTGATTATAAGAAATGTTGCAAATCAATGACACGACTTCCATGGATCAAGGTAACAATAGCCTATAATGTGGTTTTGTTCCGTCGGTAGAAATATCCGTGAGAAAGCAACGACGATAAGATCTAAGATTGAGGATTTGTTAAAGAAACAAAATAAAATGCTGTATGGCATATACCGGTCCATTGTTTAGTTGGAACAGATTTCCATATTTTGTGCGTTGTCATCATTTCATTTTTATAGTTATATTTGTATTGTGCCACGTATATGTGGACACAAAAATACTAAAAATTGGGTCAAGTTAACTATCGTCATATCTAACAATATGCATTTGGTAATTAAAGGGATGAAAACATGGGATGCTTGATTGAAAAAGAACAAAAATAAATAAATAAATAAATAAATAAAGAAGAATTCTTTGCATAATTAGATATTCAAGAAATTTCATTGTCTTTTGTTGTGGATTTCCTTTTTTTTTCTCTTTTTTTTCCTTTTCTTTTTATAAAATCTTGATTTTGAATTACTTTTTTACACGAATATGGCGAGAGAGGAATGGATGAATATCTCAACTGGGGAAAGAAGCAGGAGATAGTGTTGGCCTTACCTGATCCGAAGCAAATGAGTGGTGGATAACCCAAAGAGCATGGAAGTTGAAGTCAAATGGAAAGAAATCCGATGATCCTTGGGAGAAATTGTAAAGTGGGTGAGTGAAAGTGAACTATAATAGAGCATTCACTAGTAAGGGTATGAGAGTAGGTATTGGGGTAATTTGCAAAGACATGAATGAATAAGTTTTAGGTGGGTGGTACAAGCATATTAAATAGGCTTCGCCTCTAGGGTTGTAAAGGAGGGGCTTAGTTTAGCTATATCATTGGACAAGAAAGAATTATCATTGAAGTAGACTTTCAACAAGCATTTCACTAGCTTAGGTAGCCAAATATTGATACTAACATTTATCATCCAACTTTAGCAGCAAGTTTGTCTCTCTTCTCATACTTTTATGCTATCCTTCTATACAAGGTCGATTAGGAGAAGAATGAAGTGATGGACATGTTGGCTAAATATGGTCTTTGAATTGAAGTAAATGTCATTTTTGATAGGGATCCACCTTATAAACCTTACTATTTAACGTGCATGCAATTCAACTAAGAGTACATTTTGATTATTCCTAAGGATTAACTAAACTAAAGATTTAAGTTTACATTTAAAAACGAACTTATTTTTTTAATTCAGAAAGTTCACTATCGATAAAAACTCGAATATGATAACAACAAGCCTAAAGTCACTTAAAACCCTAAACTCTAAAATAATTAAGAACTTGTAACCTTAAGCGAATAATTGGGAATTTAATTTAAATAATTTTGTTCAACTCTAAAAAATTTCATAATTTTATGAGTAATAAATCATAACTTACAAACTGATTTAAGAACCAACCTCTAGAAGAATTATATATATGACAATTCTCTTATTTTCAATGCTTAAGCCTTGTACATATGGATAAGTAAGCCAACTAATCACATTAATTAATTTATTAATTGAGAGTTGGAATCAATTATTAATTGATAACTTATCAAAAGCTAGTGATAAGACACTTTTCATATACCACTATAACTTATACTACATAAGGACAAGTCATGACATTATTTTATAAATTTAATTTTCAAATAAGTGACAAGACAACACAATGCACCTAAAAGGAGACCTAACCATCAGTCAAATTGTCTTACATACTTACTATTTATCCCTTAATGCTACATCATCTAATCATGTCAAAGTGTAGCTTTTATACATCATAAAAGACAACTAAGTGAAGCTTCTTAGACACACTTCTTTCTCTTTCAAAACCGTTACTCTCTCTCACTCTTTACCCTCAACTTTCACTTCCTTTTTCTCACTTCAAACACAAACTAAAATAGGAAACCTAACCCCACAAAATCCAACATTGCTGGTACTCCCAATTGCTCCATATCCCAGAGCACAATATTGATTGGTTGCCTTTTTTTGCCAATTCTAAAAGCTATATTTAGAAACTTTAGAATATTCCTAATGCCTACCCTAAACATCAAGACCTTGATCATTAAAAGAACTTATAAGAAGAGGTAGGAAAAACAAGGAGCTAAGAGGACTCTTAGTTGCACAACTATCATTTTTGTGCTTTGAGGATGAGTAAGTTGTTTCTTTGTTAAAGTGAGTTAGTATGCCATGTAAGGAGATCATATTTTCATGAAGACATTGGCATGAACATGAGGTGATAACATAGCTAGCCACTTCAAGAAATAAGCTTAAGAATCTCTCACATGGAAGTTGGATTATAAGCATATTAAGTTAGTATCTTGTAAGAAACATATCATGCACTTAGAATAGGAGTTTGTAAGTTGAGAAAATCATGAAATATGTGTATGGATATAGAGATAACATGTTGGATGTGAGGAGTATGTGTAGTACTTAGATGTTATTTTTGACTTCATGTGGTCACATATGCTTCAAACTAGTCTTAGATAAAGGAAAATTCATTATATGAAACTTTTATAAAGAAACTAACTTTTTAAGATATAAACTAGGACATAGAGTTTATGATAAGTATGAGATAAATCATTTTTATGTAGTAAATAAGCTAAATAATCACCTTATGGAAGAAAAGTTAAGTTGAAGTTGGAATAAGAGTAACATAGGTTTATGATTTAATCTCTAAACTTAAAGAAACGATAAAACAAGTTGGAAAACCAAGTGTATGACCCTTGAATCATCACGACAAGATTTGGAACCATAAGAAAATTCACTTAAAAATATGATAAAACCAAGTAAGTAAGGTGAAAAGACCAACCAAAGAAAGTATAACAAGTGTACAAAACCTTAAACTTAAAATTGAGCCTAAAACTCTCAAAGCAAAACTCTAAGCTGGGCCTTCACCAAATTTCTAACCAGCACCTTAATCTATTTATAAAAGTTGTTTTAAGACCCTTGAGAAGCCTACGTAACACTCCTTAAGCCCAATAAGCGACTATCTTTAGTTTAGACAAAAAAATAAGCCCATTTGATCACTTAAGCCTATATAAAAATCCAAGAAGAAATTGATAGCACCAAAGCCATAAGGTAAGGTTGGAAATCTGACCTTAAAGAATATTTTAAGCTTAGAATGAAATTCTAAGCCCAAGCCTAAGCCTAAGCCTAAGCCCAAAAGACTTCTTAAGATAACAAAGAGCCCAACAACTAAACTAAGCCTAAAAGAGCACCAAAGTATGAGGACCACTTCTGTTCTAATTAGTGGATAGATTTGCATGCCCCATCTCAAAAATCTAACCACACTACATTAAAGTATACTAGAAAACAATGAAAATTGACTATAAGATCATAAAAATTGGATTTAAAATAAGTAAGTTATATGCGATTGAAGTTTTAAGTAAAACTGGGAAAAATACGAAACTAAGTTAAACAATGTAACTTAAAGAATTTTAGGTTAGCCTTTTAACTTTATCTCAAACTCTTAACTTTGTCATATTTGCATTGTTCAAGGGACCTGACTTTTGGAGAGGATTTACCCTTAGATTACTAGAACTAATTTACTATGGTTGAGTGAGTGATTCTCAATGACTTGGTACTTGGTTTTGCTTATAGTGTAGTCACACTTAAATTTATAAATTGAACTTGAATGCTTGTGGGATATGGGAAATGCATGTATATTGTATTAGGTTTGAATGCCACGACTTGCTAATGAGATAATAATGGGAATTGTTGTGATAATAGTATGTATGGATTGTATGGAATGATATTTCTTGATCACAATGGAAAATTGAATTAATTAAAGTATTCGACTAAGAAAATCAATAATTCATGCATTTCTCATATTTGTATTATAACTATACCAACTGCTACCTCAAGCAAAAGATGAGAAGGGGTTCACAAGAGCGGGGTCTCTTACTAGGATTAGGCAAATGTGCCATTTATATATTTTTGAGTCTCTATCTTGAGTTTTTAGGCTTTATTAGGTGCAAGGGGATGCCAACCGTTAGCAAAGGGCCGTGTCTTATGGCTTTTGCTTAGGGTGTATGATGCGAAGGCCACTATACTACTAAACTTGGGAATTTTGGCTTAAAAATTTGAGTTTCTGAAAAGGAAAGCATATTTCCTGTATGAGTAGTAAAGTTGTATATACTATATAATTGTTTGAGTTGATTTGAGCACGATGGTACAATTGGTATAAAAACCTAAGTGCTAAGACTCGGTTGATGGTTTGTGTCAGTTAATTATCTCCAACTCTGACTACAGGGGTGAAATTATGAGTTGCATGCAACTCTTAGGTCCTTGTATGTATTGTTTGGCATTTTGTTTGTGCACATATTCATATGATATGCATATAAAAGATATTGTTTGCATGGTATGATGGAGAGATTTGTTCACTAAGTGTAAGCTTACACCCTAATAAATTTTTTTTGATGCAGGGCCATCTTTTTGTTCATTCGGGCAGTGGAATGCTCGAGGTGAGTCTCGCACTAAGACGGGGTATGAGTCCAGGATGAGAAGAGAGAACTTTTTGTGTAAATAGTGAACTATAAATGTATTTACTTAGTTAGATCTTCTCAATTTAGTTTCTCTTATAGTTTTGAGTACAATGTAATATTCTTTTATTGTGAAATTCGACAATTTCACACCTTTACTTTAGTATTTTTGTAAGTAAATGTTAATTTTAGTCAATCTACTTGATATTACTTATCTATGGGCCTAATGGTGACATGGAGTGGAAGGAACTTTGTGTGTTGTATAGAAGACTTATGATCAATGAGGGGGTTGATCGTAGATCTTTATACAGTACATGATAATCTACCACAATAATGATGTTGTTAGGTCATGATACACCTAGTTTTTTTTATTGATGTTATGTTTAAGGACTTCATGAAGTATCATAGTAGTATAGATGGTTTGATGTTGCAATTTTCTAATACTTCTGTTATTAACTAAGCGTTGAGCTCTTATGTTAGATAATGTCTTTTGGTTTGGTTCTTCTTATAAATGATATGGTTATTTACTGAAAAAAATATATTTTAAGGAAAACGGTAATTGATGGTTTGAAAATCCCTGTTAATAGGTTAAGAAAAGAAATAACTTTAGTAATGGGTAGTTTCTTGTAATAATTACCTTAATTGTAATGTATTTTTTTGGAATTTGATTCGAGTACAAACGTCTACCATGAACGAAGTATTCCAAACTTCCATATATGAGCAAAGAGGAAATATTTATAAGGGAAATGAAAAATGATCTAATTGATTTGCTTCATCTATTACAAAGTATTTATAGAAACCATAAGGAATTGTAACTAACTAACTAATTCTACAACTAAATAACTAAAAGGAAAACTAAATAGCCAATAAGAAGAAAACACCTATAAGCTAAAGTCCACATGTACAAAATATAAAACAGTTGTAAAACTCAAGATAAATAAACCAAATAATTTATCTTCCCCTCCTCAAGTTGGTGATACTTGCAACGCTAACTTGGACCCTAAGAACTAAAGCTACTGAGAAGTTAAAGACTTAGTGAAAATATTAGCTATTTGCATCTGAGATGGAATATGAACAACCTAGAGAAAGCTAGAAGTAACATACTCTTGCACAAAATGCACATCAATGTTAATGTGCTTTGTGTGAGAGTATAAGCAAGGATTGCTTACAATAAGTAAAGTAGATTTGTTGTCATAGTAAATTGTAATGAGTAAAGCTAAAGAGATAGAAAAATCACGTGAGATAAAAGAGACCTATAAGAATTATTTGATAGCAGTGGCAAGACTCCTATATTTAGCTTTTGTTGACAAGGTTGAAATTGTAGATTATTTCTCGGCCTTCCAGGAAATCAATGAAGAAACACACCCCATCAGCATATGAATAAGTAGACAACTGCAAAGAAGTGCTGCATGTAAATGCTCCTCACGAGGCTTAGACATAACTTAACTTAAGCTATGTACAGTAAAGCTAATGTCAAGACGTGTGTGATTAATATATGAGAGCTTCCCTACCAATCTTTGAAAGAAAGCATGGTTAGACAATTTAGGTCCTGATGCAGTAGTTACATGAAAACTAGAATGTAATGGAGTAGTGACTGGTTTAGCTCAAGCCAAACTAGTTTTAAGTAATACATCAAGAGTAATCTTGCTTTGATGAAGTAAGCAACCCGAAGAAGTTCACTAAAGCTCTAAGTGAAGAAAATAGCAGCCAAGATCTTTTATGGTGAAAGTAGCATGGAGTTGCTGCTTAATATCTTAAATAAGTGCCTTATTTGAACCAGTAACTAACATTTATGCAAAGCAAGACAATCATACAACCATCTACATGCTTCCAAATAAAGAGTGAGTCATCATGCTTAGATTATGAATAACCATGAGAAATAAGAAAGTTAGAAATCTCTAAGTTCTATTGTCTAGAGGCTTGTTTAATTCCATACAAAGACCTTTTGAGTCAACAAACTTGATTAGGACTAGCCTTAAGATACCCCTCAAGTGGTAGCATATAAATTTCTTCATGTAAATGACCATGAAGAAATGCATTGTTAATGTGTATTTGATAAATGGGCTAAGAGGAAACGATAGCAACCAAAATTAAAATTTAAACAGTAGATAATTTAGTAATCGGAGAAGAAGTTTCATTGTAATCCTTACCCTCAATTTATGTATAGTCCTTAGCAACAAGCCTGACTTTATACCTTTCTACACTACCATCCGATTTATACTTTATTTTATAGACCCAACAGCAACCTATGGCCTTCTTGTTATGAGGCAACAACATAAGTTCCCATGTATCATTTTTCTCCAAAGCAATTAATTCTAGTGGCATCGCCTAAATCCAATTATTTTGAGTAGCTGCTTATGAATAATTTTTTAGCTCTTAAATAGCCAACACGTGTGCAATGGATGCAACATAATCAATAGAATAGTTGCTAAAATAAAATGAATAAAATAAAGGGTAACTTATAGGCAAAGGACCAAAAACTAAGTTGTTTCCTATATCAAATTCTACAGTTGTATTAGAAATAAGTTCAACATTGTTTGAACCAACAATACTAAAGTAGAAAAAACATACATAATCTTAAAGCCAAGTAGGTGCATGTTTGACTCTATTAGACTTCCTAAGTGGTTGAATATTAGTTGGTGAAGGGGAAGAAATAGAGTGATTAATAGGTTGCAAGGAGGAATTGCCCGAATCAGTTTAAGCATGTATGGAGCAAGGTAGAGCAACATCTGTTTTAAAAGAGACCTATGATAAGGTCCCTGTTGATTCCAATTGACTTGTGGGCTTAAAAGGAAACACATATTCTACAAAACAAACATTACAATTGACATATAATTTTTTAACCACAAGATCAAAGACCTTATAAGCTTTACAACCATTTGCATAATCAAGAAAGATACATCTCAAACCTTTGGATCGAGCTTCTCCTTTAGAGGAGAAAGATTAACTACATAACATGGGTAACCAAAGACCTTAAGACAAAAATAATCCAGTTTTCTTTGAAAAAGGACTTCAAAAGGAGTTTTCCATTCCATCATAAGGACTTCATTAACATGTGGTTGATGAGATATATGGAGGCTAAGACACATTGCCCCAAAAATCCTTGGGCAAGTTAGCATGAATACATAAGGCACAAGAAGCGTCTAATAAATGTTGATGCTTAAGTTCGACTTACCCATTTGATTGTGCCATATAAGAGATAGTTTTTTTATTTTTTATTTTTTATTAACGTGAGATTCCATGTGCATGAAACAGTGTTTGATAGGAAGATGAAATTTTCACAACCCGAGGGGTGGTTTAGTCGTGGTAGGCACTGTATATTGTATAAAGGATCGTAGATTGGTCATCTTTTCAATCGACAATCCTTCATGTGATATACAAGGCTATTACGAGAACTAATTATTCAAGAGTTATACAAGCGTAGGTAATATCACAACATAGTTATATTAACATGAGTTTCATAATATAACTACAATACATATTAGTAAATATATTAAGTCTTTAATATACTATTGTATAAACTAGCAAATATACTAAATAACACATAATACCAGACAATTAGTCTCTACTTAAGAGTTTGCTATATTAATAGTAATACTCTCTCAACTCTTTGCTCGAATTCACACAAACTAGAAAACTTCCCACTAACCTCGGGTATGCCGCATCCAGGTGTAATAAAGAGATTCTCCTACAAAACATTTTATAGGAGTATGAGCTAGAAAGCTTAGTGAGTTATCCCTTAACCATACAATAAACAAGTTACTTAATGGTTAATTTTTAAATATATGAATTCATGAACACACAAAATGCTATACAAATACAAATAGGTGATTAGGTACTACATGTAACTCAAATTTAATGCTTTTCGAAGTTAAAATTGGAGTATATATGGCATCAATTAGATTCAGGTATCATACCTGAACTTATATAACTATGAAACTTTGCGTTTCATATTAAAAAAATAAAATAAAATGATATATTTATTTTCAGTTTTAATTAAAACTAAGTTCCAAGTATGATTGTAAGTGGGCTTTCACAGTCCATTTACCCCTCAACAGAGGCCTTTGGACTTAACCCCTAGCTAGGTGGTTGGCACCTCCAACACCAAGTAATTTCACGGGTCAAGGTAAGGTTATATCATATATGTGCACCGTACTATAATATTATAATCATAATTTATTAACCTTTGTATACCCTTTCGTTATCTCTGTATGATGTAATGGTCAGAATTACTTATGCAATTTATGTTTATGCATGTTTTGATTTAGTTTAATTGAGTCTAATATAATTAAGTCCAAATTTTGTATGACTAATCAAAATCACAAATAGATCAATTCTTATTGGATCTACTACGTAACAAATAATACATTATTATACTTTAAAGTAATTTCATAATTTGTCAAACAGTATCATACACATGTATAACCTAGCTCTACACATCATCTAATTATTAATAATAGTTAATATTCATTAACTACAAGCACGAACATATATGGAATCATTAGGATTATTCATTCGACCATAGTAGTTAGGGATCGTAATAGTCTACCGGTAGATCGATATCGATATCGTGATCACTTGACATTTAAGGAATATAAAAAGTAATAAGTATTTGAGTAAAATAACTAAACTATTCATATGTTTAGTACTAACTACTTAAATTAGCTATCTATTCGTATAAAATCTCCAGTTTGTGTTTTTTCGTTAATTGTATATAATTTTTTCATTTTAGTTCCTATTTTTATAAACTTATAGTCCATTTTTATCGTTTTTGGGCGTATTTTTACATAACTAGATCCGTTTTGAACGTTATAATCTGTATTTTTTATATTGGTCTAAAAATATTACGAATTTTATTATTTTGACTTAAATATTTATAAATTACTATTTTCAGCTTTTCTTTATAGATTTATGATTCAATAAATATCTAAATTTTATATTTTGTAATTTTATTATTTTAAAGTTTATTTTATAATAATTTACTCATTATATTATTTTTAAGGTCAAATATTTATTTAATTCACTTTTTACTATTTCAGTAATTTCCTAATTAATTAATTATTTTATTATTATTATTAATTACGAATTTAATTAAAAATATAAAGTGCTGATGTGGTAGCTTCTTGGTTTTCCTCGTATCATTTTATAGATTTTTTATATTTTCCGATTTTTCCTATTTTGTAACTTTACTTAATATTTATACATATATATCCATTATTACAATTTATTAAATTTTGTAAATTAACCTTATTTCCTCCTTTTAAGTTCATGGTATAAGTATATATATATATTATATTATATTATTTAATGATTTAGTATTTTAGTATATTACACATATACTATTTAGGCATATACATGTACTTATACTATATTATACTACTAATATATGTATTTTTATACTTATACAAACACTTTTATACTTAGGTTTTCTTATCTTATTTATATCTATATAAATATGTAAATTTACAATATAAACCTAAATATGCTATGTACTATACATACATACATATATATATATATATATATATATATAACTGGAAACATATACATATGTAGATATATGTATAAAAATAATGAAAATAATTAAACATACATACTATAAAAATATTTATACATATAATTTTAGGTACTAGATGTTTACATATTTAATCCTAACATACATATATATATATATATATAGATATATGTATATAGACACATACATATGTACATGAAAAAAAAATATAATAGAATAAACATTTTACATACAACTTCCAATGTGTACATGGAGTATTTTTACAAGGTTATTACAATATAAAAAAAAAATTCTTTAACAAATCCCTAAAATACATAATACTACAAAATATACAACAAAATAAGTACATAATATATGGGTTACAAGAAATACTAAATATAATATACAACATACATACTAAATAATTACTCCTTTGTGATGTCTTGAAATGGTAAACCAAGAACTCTTCTTCTTCTTCTTATAGTTTGTTGAGAGGAAAATAAATACCAAAAGGATGAAGATAAGAAAAGGCAAGGAGCTTTTTGGTTTTGGAAAAAGGATATGTGTATGTTCTTTTGTGTTTTAGCTCTTTGGAAATGTGAAAAAAAAAAAAAGAAATTACAAAGTACAAGTATGCTGATTCGCTTAAAAAATATATATATAAATAAATCATGAATACTCCAACAAGTATACTGAGTGGAATCAAGTAATATAGAGAAAGTAAGGTTATCGATCTTTTGAGGACTAAGAAATTATTAATTATATGCTAGTTCTTATCAATATTCAGGCAAGCAAAATTAAATTAATTAATCGAATAATTACTCTAAAACCATTGAAAAGAAAATAACTATGAAAAATCTAAAATTAAGCAATCAATTGAGAATTGTGGGAAAACAGAATCCACTCTAGATTATGTCAATTGAATTGCTATCATGTTATATAGATTAATAGTTATATGGTTACTCAAGTAAAATTATTATACCTTAAAACTTAAAGATTTAAACTCTTAATTAATTAGTCAGCTTTCGCATCTTCCAATTAATAGTAGACTCTAAATTATAATCATTTTTCTTCCGATAATATGATTGTCTAATGTTCTAAATTAATTATCCCTAATGTCTTAGTGAATAATCAATCGCCGAACATTGCGTTAATTTCTAGATAATTTTTAATTAATTCAATTAACTCTACTTCCACATTAATTAATCAAATCAACTAAGAATTTCTAACAAACTTTATATCAACTCCCATATCATTAGGGATTGTAATAATTATAATCAATTGAACAATTATAATCGAAATCATAAAAATTGCAATCATGAATCATTCATATATCTTTTAATCCTATAATATGAATATAATAGTCATCTTAGTTATCTAAGGTTTCATCAATTCTTACAAATAAATTTAGCTAGCCATGGATTTAGGAACACAAACACAAATACTAATTGAAATTGCAAAGAAATTCATAATTGAAAGCATAAGTAATTCATAAAATTGCATAGGAATAATTGAAATAGATGTCACTAATTCTGTATTGAAAAAGATAATCTTCAATTGCAACTTTAAATTGGTCTTCACAACAAAAGCAAATTCTTCTCAATGATCCAAGTGATTCTCCCGAAGAATTCTTCAAGAATTAACTAAAGACTATTCTACGACTCTCTACGTATAAGGAAAGTGTATTCTCTCGTCTCTTAAATGATGAAACATAGGCTATTTATAAGAAAAATTAGGGTTGACTTACATAACACTCTTTTTTCATGAAGGCCGGCAATATAAGTGCAAGGTTAGCTTTTAGGCCGACGGCCATCAAGTGCTGGCAACGATGACTTCAAAGGGCGCCGGTATAAGTTATAAGTCAATTGCGTTCATTCCCTAATTGTACGTATTGAATCAAACTTTGTTCCTTTGTGTAAAATTACTCTAAATCATCTTTAATTCTACTCTTGAGTCCTGTAATTCCTGAAATGTCCAAATGAAAATAATTAAGTACCAATCTTTAATGATTTCTATAAAATCAATAATAATTCTATCTTAATTTGTACTTTAAAACATGAAAAATATGCCTTTATCACTAGAAGCCGTCACAAATGAAAAAGGAAAAGTAAAAGTAAAAGAAAACAAAAGCAAAAGAAGGATAAGATGTAAGGAGATTGATTTGACCACACCTTATTTATTTTAGTCTTAACCACTTAAATTAAGTACATGGGCTACAAAAAATTCTTCCATAAGAAAGAAAACATAGAAGAGGGAAAAAGTAAAGAAAGAAAAAGGAAAAAGGAAAAAGGAAAGAAGGAAAAAGGAAAACTTAAAAAAAGGAATAGGTTGACTTTTCTAAATATAAAATTATAGAATTTTCAATAGTTACGAAATAATATTCATAATTTTATAAATTTTGTTAATTAAGTTGTTCCTTTTTGCATTTCTAAATATTTGAGAGTTCTCTCAACTCATTTGTTAACAATTTTTACGTGATTATGTATGCTAGTCAATAATCGTATTTGATTAGGGTTTTTTTACTTTTAGGGTACATTAATACATTTTATAAGCTTAAGGTTATAGTTTTAGAGTTTTGGTTAAATTTGAGTTCAATTTTCAGTATTTACGTGTACATAGGATTTAGAGTTTTTGTATGTGATTAAGGTTTTGATAAAATTTTAGGGTTTTTTTTACTTATAATATATTCAAATTTATAATTTAATAAAAATTTTAACTTATTCATCCTTATCGACCTATAATGTTATCTAGGGCACTTGGGTTCAATTTAGGGTTTAAACAAAAACTTTATAAGGTTTATAGAAACAAATTCACCTCCATTGTTCGTGCAAACAAACTTAGGAGTAACTGAGAAATGATTATAGACATAATGGTAATACTCTTTTAAGAGGGTTAGTGTTTGTGCTTTATGATGCATGAAATATGTTCAAGTTGTGCGAGAAAAATCATTAACAATGGTTAAGAAGTATTGAGCACTAGTTAAGGAAACAACATGATAAGGCCTCGATACATTAACATAAAGCAATTCAAACACAAAAGAAGCTCAATGATGACTGACAGGAAAACTAAATCTATGAAATTTAGCTTGTTGATAAGAATCACAAACAAAATCATTAAAACTCAATGTTTATCTAAATGACTTAACTTTGAGATTGATGTATGTCTTAACCTATTGTGTATTAATTACACATCTTTGTTAGCAAGGCTAGCATTTACATGAGAAGAAACATATTCACTAACATTAAGAGAACTATTATAAGTATTTTTTGACCTACTAAGATTTAGTATGTAAAGTCCATCTCTAGCTTGAGCAAATGCAACAACATTGCTAGTGTTCTAGGCCTGAAATTAGCAAGAAAAATGATTAATAACCATCTTAAGTGGAAGTAAAACACAAGTCTATACACAAAAAGCAAGTTATGTGTAAAGTTAGGCACATAAAGCACATGTTTCAATACCAATTTCAAATTGAGTATGACTGAAAGACAACAAGTTTAATTGAAATTGGTTTAATGAAATGTTCAACATCAGTAAGTATATTGAAATGTGGAGTCATATGGTCAGCTGCATCGGAGTCAACCATATAAGAATTCAAAGAATTATTAATGGCAGTTAAACAAAATGATCCAATAACTAACATACCTACAGTTAATACAGCATTAGAGACACTAGAAGAACCTTGGTTCTCCTTCAAGAGTTTCATCATCTCTTGATATAAGCCTTGCAAGAATTCTTTATCTTAAGGCCTTGAGGAACTTAAATTGTATAATATACCTTCTTTGAAAGGAGTATTCATTGTACTTCCTATTGCATCAAGTCCTGTTTGACAAAAAGAAGCCTAAGAATTATTTACAGCTCTAGAATTCCATTTTTTACCCTTATACCAATCGAGATATCCAACAATTTGAAAGCAAGTTTAAATAGAGTGTCCTTGCAATTTGCAATGTCTACAATATATATCTCACTTATTCTTCTTTCTGTCATCCATATTAGATTTACTAACTGAAAAAAGCAGCAGCATCAATACTGAGATTGATCCCTCTTGTAACTTGTTGTTACTTCTTTACCTGTTAAACTAGATAATAAGCTCTATTAACCAATGGAGGAGGATCTATTGACAAGATCTTATTCCTCATTCCTTCATAGGGTTTGTTTAATCTTATTAGAAATTGTACCAACTTCATATGAGACTCATACTCTACAACACAGTACATAAAAGCACATGTACAACACTCCATCCAATTGCACTCACAATGAGGAAATGGATGAAGTTCATGTAGTTCATCCCAAAAGTGATGTAATTTGTTATAATAAATAGTTACGGTTGCATTATTTTGCTTAGCATTACTAATTTTATGTCTTAATTGAAAAATCAATGGTCTACTTGCAGTCCCGTATTGCTCCTTGATTTCATCCCATATTTCCTTTGTTGATTGCGTTTAAAGAAAATTTTGACTTAAATAAGCAATCATAGAATTTAACAACTAGCTCCTCATCATAAAATCACACTTCAACTACCTAGTGTAATTTTTTACATTCTCTATAGGCTTTTGTATAGAGCCATCAACAAATCCGATCTTAACTTTCGCTCATAGTCCTAATCTCATCGATTTGCTCCATGTTGTTGTTAAAAATGATATTCTGTATAAACATCCCTAGATTATCCCCATTTAACCTTAGCTCCATTGCACTATTCATCTCTCTCACTATAATCTAATTCATGTAATTCAGGAAAATTGAAGAATAACAAGATAAGAAATTCTTGAAACCTACTCTGATACCATTTAGGAATTTGATTTAAGTACAACATTTGCCATAAACAAAGTATTCCAAAGTTTCAAACATGACTAGAGAGGAAATATTTGTGAGGGAAATGAAAAATGATTTGATTAGTTTACTTCATCTGTTACAAAGTATTTGTAGCAACTATAAGGAATTGTAACTAACTAATTCTACAACTAAACAACTAAAAAGAAAACTGAATAGCTAATAAGAAGAAAACACCTATAAGCTAAAGTTTATGTGTACAAAATATAAAACAGTTGTAAAACTCAAGATAAATAGACTAAATAATCTCTCATATTTATCAATGAGACAGATATCTTGACAAATATATGCCTTTACTTATTGTATTCTAGTGTGTTGTTTTATTTTGTTGAAGTAATATCATTGTGGCCTAGAAATTAAGGATTATGCTACATCAAATAATGTTAACTTAATTGCAAGATTTAAGAATTGTTGCTAAATGGGAAAATTTTGGGACTTGACACATTTTTCCAACTTAATAATATTATACATTAGATTATTGAAATAAAAAGAGAAGAAATAATTGATAATTGTAAAGTGTGACAAATAATTACATGAACGTATATTAATATTGAAATCAAAATATCTAATAGTTGTTAAATATTCGATTGATATATATAAAATAAAATATTAGATTACGTTAAATGGATTTTATTGATGAGCATTCTTAGTGCACTTGTTAAATGTCAAGAAAAAAATTAAAATTTTAAGTAAGAATATACATGCGTGTGTGCATATATATATATATATATATATATATATATATATATATAGTGGGAATTTATAGAATGAGAGTACTCATTTGTTGCCTCATATATGGAAAGCCATTCCCTTTGGCACGATCATTCCACTGCCACTGTCACAAAAAATAGGATAGGTATTTTGGAATTGATTTAACTAAATAAATTTTGAATTACCTCCGGTTTTCAAGGAAATTACATTTGAAACTACTTTCTTAATTCATACTGACTTGTTGACATGGGGAATAACCAGCATATAGACGCCCTTGAATCGCACATATGATTTCTTGCATTTATTTAGGGCATATGATAATGCAGGCCTTCGATTTTTCAATAAGATGTCACTCCACAACTCCAACTTTCTTTCATTTACACCTTACATACTGTACCCACATATACATATAGGCAGCTAAAATGCCAAATATATAGCTCTCAATCACAGCTCTACTACGTTTACATAGGACATATTTCTTTACACTTACAAAACGATGACCATCACTGTATAAGAATCACTATCGAAATTCCGGAATTTATCCATGTTCTGATGGTTCTTTCACTAGCTTCTTATCAAATAGGATATGAAATTCTATACAGGGATATAGGACCCCATTCCTAGTTAACTGAAATTTGGTGAGAGCATGTCGAATCACCTAATTTATTACCGTCAATTACTTCTCACATTTTTCCTGGGAGGAGCAGCTGGAGAAGATTTCCTCTGATTTCCACCTTTAGTCTCCGTTTTTCCTTTGACGTTAGCCCCATTTCTACTGCCTTTTTGTGATGCAGGCCACTGACCACAACTCACAGCCATATCTCTGAGTTGTTGAAGACTTTCAAGGGTCTCAATAACGGATGGCATTCTGGGCCTGTCTTTAGGGCTCTGGCTAATGCACTGCAATGCCAAATGGGCTAACCCTTTTGCTCCTTTCACTGAATATTGGCCTGCAAGTCTTGGGTCCATGATACATCTCAGCTTTCTACTGCTAGTCAGGTAAGGTCTTGCCCAGTCGACAAGGTTTTGGTCATGCTTGGGTCTCGTTTTGTCCACCGCCCTTCTTCCTGTTAGCAGCTCAAGTAACACCACTCCAAAGCTGTACACATCGCTTTTAGTTGTTAAGTGCCCTGAAAAAGATAATAATATATACCAAACTTTCTTAAATTATGGATTCGATTCTGCAGTTATTTCTAGTAGTACTTTGTTAAATTTTGACGGAAATGGCACTTAAAAAAGAAAAAAAAGTTCTATAAACATTTATATTTATATTTCAAGGGGGGAAAGCTTATTGAGCTGTAGTTTTTTTTTTTTTTTGCCAATAATATATATATATATATATATATTATACATACCCGTGGAGACATACTCAGGAGCTGCATATCCGTAAGTACCCATCACCCGAGTTGTGACATGTGATTTTGATCCTTCAGGTCCCATCGTTGCGAGTCCGAAATCGGACAATTTTGCAGTGAAGTCCTAATACACACAAGTCAAATAATGTCAATCTATCGTATTTCAATCTTCCAAGAAGGCTTTTTTTTTTTTTGAAAAGAATTGGGATATACATACGGAATCCAGAAGGATGTTGGATGTTTTGAAGTCTCTGTATATCACTGGCTTCTCAGCACCATGTAGGAAGGCAAGGCCTCTAGCTGCTCCAATTGCAATTTTCAGCCTTGTGCCCCATGGCAATGATATTGATAACCCTACAAGTTCAAAAAAAAAAAAAAAAATTTTCTAATTTTTATTCGTATTGCTAATGGATTTTTATTTTTTAATAGCGTGTGTCGTGTGTATCCTAAATCCACACATCTTCAATAATGATTATGTAGTTTTCATCCACTTACTTTTAAAGAGGTGATTTTCCAAGCTGCCTCGAGGCATAAATTCATAAACCAGGAGTCGTTCTTCATCTTCGCAACAATAGCCTATTAATTTCACCAGATTTGGATGCCTCAGCTGCCCAAGAAATATTACTTCTGCCTGAAAAAAGCTGTTAGAAAGCCATAAAAAAAAAAAAAAAAAAAAAAAGAAAAGAAAAAAGATTATCGAAATGAACAACATAAACCAAAAAAATAATAGCCAAGGTTGCCGTATTCAAATCCACCCTTCCTATAGTCGGTAAGGAAAAAAAAACAGAAAAAAAAAACCTAAATAAATAATAAGACGCATAATGGCCGTTAGAGTTAATGGTCAGAACATTACGTTAGAAACAACAAATCTTCTAATATAAAAGCAATTTTCAACTTTTTACGAAAGGAGAGGATCATTCATATCCACGTTTACCTAACTTCTTCAAAAAACATGTCCTCTTGAAAAAATTGTATTTTCTATTTTATAGAAGAGAAATTAAATATCATTAAATTAATATTTAGGTGACCAGGGATCATGATTAGTATTCCCATTATAACGCCACATAATATCCAGCTTGGGGATAAACAAAGGAAAAACCCCTCACTAATAATGTGAATAATGCCTCATAATGTCAACGAAATTACCAAAAAAAAGACAAAAAGAAATTGCAATTAAACAGATTGCACTTACAAGCCATTCCCTGTGTCCCTGAAGACCTTCAATATTGAGAAGCTTAACAGCAACAGCTTGACCCTTCAAGCCTTGCCTCAAGTTGTCATCCATGTAACCCTTGTGAACCGTCCCGAACCCACCTTCTCCTAACAAGAAATGGCTCGAAAAATTCTGGGTTATGGCACGCAATTCACTAAGCTGAAAATCATACAAGTCTAGCCCCAATGGTTGCGCGATGTCCTCATTAATGCGCATCGACGAGGACCGGCTGAGGTCAGAGAAGGAGAGCCTTCGAAAAGACGGCAACGGTGCAATGTTCTTAGAGAATTCCGATTTATTAGGCTTACAACGGCTGAAATTGCCAAATATGGTCTGGTCCTCGGCTGTGCAACACTTTGCCGTGAAGGTGCTCCATGTTTTGGTGGAAGACTTTGATTCCCTCATAGTTGCCAAGAAAATTAAAGCTATGCTATGGTCTTCATCAAAATCAGATGGTGTGAATTAGATATACGAGTAAATGGGGTAACCACTCTACTAAATGGGGTATTTTGTTATAATCTCATAAGTTATAATATGTTTGTCCCATGATTTGTCACATATCTGGTGTCTTCACGCACAAATTGCCAATATTTTAAACCAAAAGAGACACTTTTTTTTTTTAATGGTATGTCCTAAGCCACAATAGTAGGTTTCGTAAGCAATTGTTGCTGTTTGGATAAGTTTTAGATTTACTTACCGGCTCCTTTTCTTAAGTTAAAATGAAATGTGTTACCAACTCTGTTTGTTCAGTTGGCAATGTGTAGAAGAATGTCCAACCCCGTTACGTGGCGTGGATTTGCTAGAACAGTTCACTTCGAAGCATCCTAATTATATAAGTAGTGTAATGATGAGTGTAAAATTACAGTTAAGTCTTTTTATTATTATCCTAGACATTTTAACTTATTTTAATACAATTTCATAGAAATTACTATTAATTTGAGTTTTTTTTTTTATTTCATGAATTGGATGAAATAATGAGATGAAAAGACAAGAATTTAGGCAATTTTTTTTATAGGAATTATATTTATTTTGAAGGATAATTCAAAGATAGTAAGTGTTAAAAAGAATTTGTTCAAGAATAAAGTAAGGAAGATTGCTATGATTACCCTTCATGGCCTTGTTCCTTGGCCTTGAAGTCTACATCTATAATTTCCAAACCAAGTTTGAAGGATTTTTGGACAAAAATATGACCAACATCTCCTACTACACCCATGTTCACTAACTGTGATTTCTTCATTATCAATTTCAAAACAATTTCTTGAGAATTATTGCTAATAGTTTACACCTAGCCACTATACCCATGTACCTACTTGTGGACCTACAATTTCCTTTGATTTACTTGCCATTTGGAGATTATTTTTTCTGAATATTTTAAATAGAAAACAAACACATGTACATATATATATATATATATATAGAGAGAGAGAGAGAGAGAGAGAGAGAGAGAGAGATAGTTAGGCATAAAAATACTCTTTTCTTAGGGTTTATTTATTTATTTATTATGATTGTAGCATACAGTATTGATATCTAGACATATAAGCTATTGAGTTAACAATGTAGCGCATGATAATTGTTTTATTTTGATGAAATTATTTTATTCTTGTTAATTCAATTACGTATTTTGTTTAGATTAAGTTGTCGTTTTTAGAGTTTTAACTTAATTATTTGAATTTATGTATTAAAGTCACAAGGCCAATATATAAATAAATCTACTATAATTGAAGAGATTTGCTATACGCTTAGAGATAAGCTATAAAATTTTTATCAAAATTGAAAATTGTTTCTTGTTTGGTTTATGGAATTTCTGTTCTTAATACTGTTCTAAAGAGTTCTATCCTAGAATGATTCAGGTAGAATGTAATTAGGACTAAAATTTAATAGAGAAAGGATTCTTATTAAATTAGCAATCCAATTCCTTATATTAATAAGGACAAGAAATTCATTTAAAACCTTAAACTACAACATGTTGCACTCATGGTGATCATATTCTACCTATCTTCATTTATGGCTATTTATTTTTGTTTTATTATTTCATTGATAGTAATTTCTTATTAGTCTTTGTTTCTTAATTTTTCATTCAACTATCATCAATATTGCAACTCATTATTAATTAAAATAATTTAATGCAGATGAATAAGTATTTAGTCCTCATTAGATCGACAATCTTAGACTCTTGAAGTCCTCTATACTGTTACTTGACAATGCACTTACCTATTAAGTGCGCTCCATGCCGCATCATGTTTTTGGTGCCATTGCTAAGGATTATTGATCAATAAAGCTTATTCCTTTATTTCTTTATTATTTTACCTTTTATTTTTTTATTCTTTTTGTCAAGTCAATTAAAATCTAATTTGAATGTTCTTATTTGTATTGAGGAAATTTAGAGTAATGGCCAGTAATGATGAATTGCCAAAGACTATGTTAGCTACAATAAACCGTCGATTAGTGGAGCCAACTTTAGTTTTACAAGACTAACCATCACCACAAAAGAGTTTATAGTTTCACCAATCATTATCCAAATGGTTTAGCAGTAGTTGCAATTTGAAAGCTCTCCAAATGAGGATCCGCATGCATATTTTGTAAACTTCTTGGAGATATGTGTAACTTTCAAAATCGATGAAGCTATGGATGATGCAGCAAGATTGAGATTATTTTTCATTTTTCTTTCAAGGAAAACTAAGGTAGTGGTAAGCCTCACTTTAAAAGAATTCAATTACATCTTGGGACTTACTAATAGAAAAATTAAAAAAAAAAATGCTTTCCTCTAGTTAAGATAATTAAGCTTTACGGCAATATTTCGTCATTCCCTCAATCCAACGAGGAGATAATTTTTGATGCTTAGAAGCATTTTAAAGAATTGCTTAGAAAATGTCCTAATTACGTTCTACTACTTTGGATGTAGATATAGACTTTTTATAATGGATTAATTTTGTTACTAAGTAGTTTGTTGATGTATTTGCAGGTAGTACATTAAATTCAATGGGTCTCTCTATGAAAACTCTAGCCCAAGGATCTATTTATTATATGTCCTGAAATAGAATATTTGCTTAAAAAATAAAAGATTCACTTTTTAAAGGATGATCACGCCTTAGGTATATGGTTATGGTGGTTGGCCATATACTTATTCTTTGCATGAAATCTCAAAATTTAAAGAAATTAGCTTGATGAGAGGAACATGTGTAGGGACTGTCACGCCCCGAAGCGGCAGAGTCGTAACAGCCCTCGCCGTGTAAACCATCCTAAGATAGAAGTTGGCCTTACAACCGCTATCTTAGACCTGATCTACACAAGGCGTCCACAACTAACCCGCTTTGAAGGAAACAATTTGTAATTTAAATAAATCATTTATCTAAGAAAGTGAGTAAAGATATATATATATATATTATAATACAATTATTGCAATTAAGGTTTACAATATTTCTCCGTAATATATTTCTTAGTTATTACATTATTCAAAAATGAAAAATTCTAAAGTAAAAGCTTAAACCTTAAAAAATATATGTTTATTCTTCACATGTTTTTCCTCACTCCCCAGGATCCAACAGTTGCTAGCTTTAGAGTAGTTGTTACCGCTTCTTAGCCAGCACCTGCACGATGTCTATAGGGATGTGAGCAACCACAGCTTAGTAAGTTAGGACGGAGGACTTAAAACTATATCATACACACAACAAGGTTTTCAATCACTTATTAAGTGCAATGCATGTGCAAGCAAATGCCATTGCACGACGTTGTCCGGCCCGTCGTGAGATTAGAGAAATTACGCCTGCTCTAATCCGGGTTGAGGAGTTGCCGTTAATGCAACAGCTTACAACCAAACCCAGGCTTATGTAATGGAGATCTTGCTCCTCTCGCGACTACCTTCGAACCATTGTCTTCACCCCCGCCGCGACCTCCTCTCCTATCACTTAGTTCGACTGAGGATGAAGAAGGGACCATTTTGCAATTCTGCGCTATTCCTCTCGAAGGAGTCGGTATTTGGCCGGAGAGTCCTAAATTCCCCTAACGGGTTGCCATGCATGTCCGATTATGATTACTGGTCGGATATTTGATTAAGTCCAGTTTAAGGTGATCAATCCTTTCATACAAATCATACAGTATATGCCAGAACAACAAACAGAATCATAGCATCACCCATAATCAAGCACATGCACACATTCAACTATCTAACAAGCACAACCAAGTATAATCTTAAGCTTCTAAAATACGACATCATATTAATCCCAACTTACCTCGACTCCTTGCTCATTCACTCGAGGTCCGATTTGCTCAGGTCATCGCCGATCATCCCTATAACACAAACGTGGTTTCAGCTTTTCATATAACTATTATAGGTTCGTTTTATCCTATAATGCTTATTGTTAGGTTTTGTTTAAGGTTTAATATGCCTAATTATCTAGGTATTAAGTCTTTTACAATTATTCTAAGTTTGGAGTTAGGTTCATGTTCGGTTTTTGCATCGATTTCTAGGTAATGCTTTAGATTCCAACCCTGGAAATCCGTTTCAATCCATAATGTGAAATTAATCACATTACTTCTCAATTTCCTAAAGACCATCATTACTCTTAGTCAGTGTTTATTTTATTCGGTACACTTAAATCCATATTAGTGTACCAAATTCACTCCTAATGTGATAAATTTTTACTTTTTTTCATATAATTCCATAAATTCAAGTTTCCTATCAGATTTATTGTGCATTTTTATTATTCTCAAAATATCAATTTTTATTATAATGTTTTCTATTTATTATATTTCTAAAAATCACATATTATATATTGTTATCTTTTATGTACTTAATGCACTTCTAATATTTCTATCACCCTAATTACCATCTCTAACATCAATTATATGTCTAAATTCATCCTAAATCAGATTTTACTCCTAATTACCCTAATTTACAAAATTATCTTAAAATGTAATATTTTTCCATATTACTTATTTACTACATAATTAACCTAATAATTACATCTAACACTCTAATTGCTACAAGTATCATACTCCATCAGATTTTAACATCCTAAAACATCTACTTATTCACTAAGTCAGTAATTAATCTCCTAATCACCTAATTAACTCCAAATTACCCATTTTGTGCCTCATTTTAGGGCCTAAAAATTATCTAAAAATTTCGAAAATTAATTTTTGAAAATGGGCTTCATAGTACTGTTCTATATCATCTAAGTAATCTACAGAAAAATTTTGGGCTTGAAACTACACTCCTAAGGTCATTTATTTCTAAACCGAAATGTGCTCGGTTTTGCACGATTTCTTAAGGGCCATATATTACAGGACATAATTTCATCAAAATAATATTTTTTCTACAAACTACATACAAAAATATCCCAGAATAAAAAAATTCATAATTTTCTAATTATATTTACTATTTTTACAAAATTACACAAGCTTCGGGCTGGAAATTGGACTCACCATTTTGGGTGGCTCCGGCCACCGCGGGCCGCCGTGGCCTTGTCGGCCGGCCTGGGCGCTACCACCACCGTATGGTGGTGGTGGCCGTCCACTCCCAGCTCCTCGTTTGATGTGGGTTCCCGGTAAAATCCTTAACTGCACAGTTTTTCTTATTTTTTTTATTTTCTGGATTTTCTCTTGAATTTTCAACTCTCTCTAATTTTCTCTGATTTGTATCTGTCCAAATGAGCTCTGTAATTTTTCCTGCTATTTATAGAGCTTTGTGGAATTTATTGTGCATTAAATGGGATAAGACAATTGCCTTATCCCTTATTTTTTGGCTTTTGTGTTGTCTTAATTTAATTGGCCAAATTTTTTCTTATTTTTCCTAGCTGCCACGACCCAATTCTGGATGATTCATGATTTTTCCTGATTTTTCTTGATTTTTCCTTAATTAATTATGAATTTTATTTAAGCATTTAGTATTATTTTAGCACATTTCATGTATTTTAAGTAATTACGCGTATTTATACTTATATGTATATTAATATATAGTACAAATAAATATTCTTAAATATTATTTAGGTCATTCTATTATTTTTAGTATACATATAATCTATCTTTAGTAATTTATTAGTTATTAAATTACACTTTTAGCCTTTTCGGTAATTAGCAATTATTATGTTTAAAATTTGAAAATTTTATAGTCTCTTATTTTATTACTTATTTTCTTAAGTTTAAGTTTACGGGGTCATTTTTACTAATATTTCTCTCAATAGTTTATAATTTGGGTTTGATCGGATCCTTTAACCGATCGCCCTAAACATTGGGTTCTAAGTTCAATCTTACGGTTACTTGGCTTAACTTTGAGGCTTACAGGGACCACGGCTGTAGACCCTAGCTGTGGTCCTTCCTAGACTTTCACTCTCACTCAATTCTCTTCCAAACTTCTTTCGCTTCATTCTAGAATCAATGCTTTTACTTCAAATTATTTAAAAAATGTCTAAAAACCATGAAAACTTTATAAAATGCGCCAAAAGTCCTTAAAAATAAAATTTAAATGAATTAAGCTTAAAAAACACAAAATTAATTTGATTAAATTCTAAAATAGCATAAAAGAACTATAAAAAATATATTTAATTTTTGCATTATAAGCTCTTAAAATTGTATTTAGGACAATTAAACCTAGATTTAGAGCTTTTAAGGAAAAGTTATCTGATTAAGCTTAGATTTTATGACTAAAATAGAAAAATTAGTTAAAATAACTCAGTGAAGTTAGATTTGGAAAAGAATGATCCAAAATTTCAATTTTGCCCTTAAAAGTAGGATTATTCAATATAGTATAAATGTGATTGGAATTTCTAAAATTGAGTTCAGAATGCGACAAGAATTTGAGACAAGTTAATTAAATTATAAAATAAGATAATATATTATAATTTACTATATGAATATATACGTATTTTTATGAGTATATTTGGTATAAATAATATTATACACGTAAATTAACTTGAAATCACTTAATTATATATAATATGTGTTGAATTCATGAAAATAAATAAGAAACATATCTTAAAAATAAAAGGTATGTTAAAAACATTACTATATGAGTATAAATATACATTACACATGATATGTACATAGAATATATACTCTTATAGTAATAAACTAACTAAATACTGACATAATATACCTGAAATATTAAAATTATGCTAAAATAATAGCAAAGCTTATCTAAAATTCAAGAGAATTGGTTGGAAAATTCAGGAAGAAGGCGTAGCAGAATTTTAACAGTAGCATGGATGAGTCAAAAGTGCTTTTTGTGAAATTGAGACACCTCTTACTAACTTATATTAATTAATTAATAATAAAAAAAATCTCTCAAGGGTTAGGAAAATTTAACCAACTCAATTCCACATAAATGGGACTCTTGACATTTGGTTAAACATTTTAGAAACCTAGGATCATCAAAGAAAAATATTACAAAAAATAGAAAAATTATACAAAAATAGAGCTGGAATTGAGCTAGTCTAGTTTTTACGGCAAGCCTTAATTTGCTATGAAACCCAACCGTCCCAAGTAGTCTACCCCTTGACTAGGCCTTCCGACAACTCCCCATTCACGGTCAGCCATCAAAGCAACTAAGAACATGTTGGTCAAACTTTTGCTCTGTTTTTCAATTATTTAAAAAAAATAGTAATTCCACCCAAAAAATTTTGGAAAAATTTATATTTAGATTCTTTTGGATATGCTTTCATGTAATATTTTTATTTTTGTTACATTTTGAATATTTAATACATTTGCTTAAGGAAGTTACTATTTTCTTGAATTTTGACTTTCAAAATAAATGTATTAAATGATATTATTTCTAGCTTAAAATTTTTTTGTAGAATATACATGATATATATATATATATATAATTGCTATGTATCCCAATTTTTTATTCATGTATTTTTAATATTTATTATAATTTTTAGCCATAAAAATAGCTATAATTAATGTAAAAATATGAAATAAATAGGTTTTGTAAAATTAATTTATGAAAACTAACCTATATTGACTTTTGGTGAATTATAGTGATGTCAGGATAGGTTGAAAATAACTTTTGTAAAAAGAATAACATTTAGGTAATTAAGTATAATTTAGGGGTAAAATTGTAAATTTAAGCATATAGGTGGTAAATTGATAACACAAAACTAAGTGATGACTAAATTCTCCATATTTTTAGGAGTTTAAAGAAATTTTTAGGAAATTATTTGGTAACCCGAGCTACTTATTATGAATTTGCATAGTAAAATAGCTTAAATTAAGAATCGAGACTCATTTTTAGTAATAATAGGCTAAAATGTGATAAGTAAGGAAATAAAAACTACATATATATGAATTGGTCAGATTTGATAAAAAGTAAATTTTTTAATATATTTGATGATATTTTAACGATTAGTATATGTTATATATATATTAGGATTAGAAAATATCAATATTATATATATTGAAAAATTATGCAAAATATAGATTAATTACATAAAATACGTATAATATGATAATATTTATTTAGATAAGTATAATTATATTAGAAATTTGAACTACTCATTAGAAGTCATTATATCTCTATAATATTAGAAAAATTTACGTATTAGATAACTTTACTGTAATTGAAATGTGATTTATATAATTAAAAGTACGTTTCGATATGACTGAAAAAATATATTATACATAATATTATAATTATGTATATTATTAATAATTGATAAATGATATAATAAATCTATATATTATTGTATAAGGAAAATGATAATATACTATATATATATATATATATATATATAACCGTTTTAGATAAAATTTTAATGTTTTCATAACTATTACGAAAATAAAATTTAGGTTTTATGTATATAAGGTCTCCTAGTGATTAAATCATTGATGACCTGAATTTCCTATAGTGAGCATCTAAGTAGGTAAGTTGGGATTGAAGTTTTACCGCTTGTTGAGATACTGTATTAAAATATTTGGAGACTTAAGAGTATTTTTGTTTGTGATTGTAATGCGTGTGATTGGTGTTCAGTTGTGATAAGAGTTGAATTCCTTGGTGTGTTGTTTTACATGATCGCATTGTTTTTGTATTGTGTAGACTTGTTTGATCTCCCCTAATTACAACTAATAATGATTCGACTACAATAAAACTAGACATGCATAGCACCCGTTAGTGGAAATGATTAGGAGTGTCAGGCCAAGTACCAACTCTCTTCGATAAGGATAGTTAAAACGGTCCTTTTTCTATCCTTAATCGACTAAGTAATAGGTGAAGAGGTCGTGGTAAGGGTAGAGACCATGGTTTGAAGATGGTCATAGGAGGAGGGTGTTCTCCATTGTATAAGCCTAGGTTTGGTTTGATCTGAGTCACAATAAAACTTCTCAATCCAGGTTAGAGTAGATGTAATTTTTCCAACTTCTTAATAAACTGGATAACATTATGCGATGTTTCAAATGATTGATTGCACTGCATTCATCATAATTTAATAACCTTACGTGTGATTGTTTAGTACTCTTTTGACTCTGTCTCACTTACTAAGATAGTTGTACTCACACCCTTATAGACTTTTTTGTAGGTGATTAGTGAAGATCAATACGAATAGATACCATTACCTCCAGGTTAGTGTGCTGTTGGCTGGGAAAGTGAGAAATGAGGAATGCACTAAATATGGGCTTTTGACTTTTCTTTTAAGTTCAGATACCAAAAGCCATAGGTTTGTGATATCGGCTTCTATTTTAGGTTAGTTTATACGATGGGACTGTTATGACGTCTCCTATTTAGGACGTGACATGCATCATCAAATAGTCTTATAATTTAGTTTTTGCTTAAAGACAAGCAAAAGCTTAATATTGGAACTTATTGAATTTCAATGATTAATCTAGAGAATTCAAAGTTAATCACAACACTTAAGTAAAAACTAAACTAGAGATCATAACAAAAAATAAACTAATTAAGAAAAAGTCATAAAGATTTCTTTTGCTTTAACTCAAGAGGAGCGAAATTTTCCTTAATCATTTTTAACTAAGAAAACTAGATTGAGTGCATGTTATATCAATTCATCTTCTATTTGTCCCTTTACTTCTCTTAATTTTTGTTAGGAAGCTTATTAATTTAATTGAATTTTCTCTTTATTGAAGCTTGATTAGCATTACGAAAGTACCTTACTCTTTTAAGGAATCGAGGTTGATCCCTACTAACTTAGCTCTTTGAATTATTTTAGCAGTTGTAAGTAGGAAAGTATTTTGCTCTTTTGACAGACCAAGGCCGATCCTTAATAACCTTAATTATTTTCTACCTTTTTGCTATTGGTAGTGGGAAAAGCTCTTACTCTTCTAATGGACCAAGATCGATCCATACCAATCTTTAGCAATTTATTTTTATCTATTCAATTCAATTTACTTTATGCTTCCAACTGCTTTGATTTTTCAAAGAACTTTCGAATGGCAAATCTCTTTTATTCACCTAACCTAAAATTTTGAAAATGAAGGATAGATGACTATCATAAAAAATCAAGCTCAGAAATCAGAATGACTAAACTTTAACCCCTTTATATTTATGCTAATCTCGAGTCTAAGTCTAAGCTTAAGATAAAAGTAACTTTAAACTCTAAAGATTTAATAATTCAATTCTAACAAAATATCCTAAATTCATAAAGGAATGGCTAGATTCGAAAAAAAAAAAAAATGCTTGCTTAATTATTTGTGGGGTGGGGGTAGGGTGGTGGTCACAAGTTTCTAAATTTTGGAAAAATTTTGGTAAATTTAATCAAAAGCTTAAGTGAGTAGAACAATAGCATATATAATCTATCTTTGTCCCTATAGTTAAGTTGTACATTGTCACTAATATACATAGTAACAATATATATATATATATATAATCAGGTGGAAGAAAGCTAAAAATAAAGAAAAGAGAATTAGGACCTTCCTTGGTTTTTGGTGTTGCTCTTGAAAATTGTGAAGTCTAATTTGAGTTCTTTTGACCAATTCAACACTTGAAGTTTTCTTTTCTTAAAAAAAAAAAAAAACGAGCAAACTAAGAAAAGAAAGGAAAAAGTTAAACTAAACAAAATAAGACTAAAACTACCACTAATATTAGTTTAAGTACTAAATGTTAGTCTCTTGCAGAATTTAAAAACATAAGGAAAATAGAAATAGTTATCTAAAAGAAAGAAATAGTATATAAATTATTACAATCATATAAATGAAAGAAACATCAAACCACGTCTTTGTTAAAAAAAAAAAAAAGAGAGAAGGAATTTTAAATTTAATAAAAAATAATAATTCATGTGATATAAACAACATCTAATCAAGAGACTTCATAAAGCTCAATTATCATCCATAATTAATTGTTAGTTTATGTCACTAAGCAATATTGACAATGATTAAATTAAAAGAAGATTTGTATTGTTTAATACCAATTTCACTAAAGTTATCGATTAATGCATTCATAAGGTTGCTTAAGTACTAGTTGCATGATCCTATTAACAAAAATTATTAGTAAGTAACATATACAAATTTCTCAAATTTTTTTTCTTAATATAAGAAACTCTTGAAACAGCATAATTTATGAAATTAGAAGATTAGTAAGATGTTATTTTTCAATCTTTAAATTAACCTATAATTTTATAATCTTAATTAAACCTAAATATTAGCATTTAACAACTGAAACTTGTTTTTCATAATTTGATTGTGAATGGTTCTTTCGCTTTTGTAGATAATTTGTTTTTCCTTTTGTTCAGGAACCGTTCCTTGCTAAGGTGTAGCCATAGCAAGTCTCTTGATTGAAACTGTTTGGTCAATTTACCCTTAGTCTTTTCACGCATTCTTCTAGTAACCTGGTCAATGTGTCGAGTGACTTTATCATAGATGTGCTGAAGGGATCGTGCCTTGGTCGAGGTGTCGGGGTCCTCTTGTATGGGTACGGGTATAGGGGCGTAGTTGAGGGGCAACTCAGGATTGAATCCATAGACTACTTCGAAGGGTGTTTGCTTAGTGATGTCATATACGGTTTGGTTATAAGCAAACTCGACCACTAGTAGGTAGACGTCCTAATCCACAAGTTCTTGTCAATTGTAGCTTGGAGCAGTAAACCCAAAGTACAATTAATCACCTCTATTTGGTTGTTAGTTTGGGGTGACAGGAGGTACTGAAGAGTAATTTAGTTTCTAACTAACGCTATAGGGTTTTCTAGAAATGGCTTAAGAACTTTGGGTCTCTGTCGGAGACTATATTTCTCGACACGCCGTGTATTCGTACAATTTCCTATAAGAAAAGAGAAGTAATAGCCGAAGCGTTGTTAGTTTTGGTACAAGGTACGAAGCATGCTATCTTACCGAATTGTTCCACAACGACCATTACAGAATCTTTTCCTCCGGCAGTTATTGGTAGTCCGAGAACAAAGTCCATACTTAGTTCAGTTCACGGCCTCGTTGGAACAGGTAAGGGCATCACCTTCTCCTGTTCAACTCAGCACTTGGCCCTTTTGCACATAGCACAGTTTTCGACCACTTGGTGTACATCTCTTCACATTCTCGACCAAAAGAATTGACCATTCACTAGTTCACAGGTCTTTCTCTCTCCAAAGTGTTCGAAGAGCTCTTCGCTGTGGGCTTCCTTAATTAATAATTCCCATAGGGAACAAGTTGGCAAGCACAATTTTCCTCTTCATAATAGATAGCCATTCTGTACATAATACTCATCTACTGTTCTCCCATCCATGCATCTTGAAATTATTGGTCCAAAGTGTGGATCCTCGAAGTACCATTCTTTGATACTCGCAAAACCAAACAGTTTGGTCTGTAGTTCTAACAAGAGTGCATGCCTCCTCGAAAGAGCATCTGCAACTACGTTACTTTTTCCTTGTTTGTATTTGATCACAAAATTGAATCCTTCATTGAATTCAACCCATCTCACCTGCTGCTTAGACAGCTTGGTCTAACTTTAGAGGTATTGTAGTGACTCGTGGTCAGTATATTTGACAAATTCTCTTGGGAGTAGATAGTGTTGCCATACTTGTAGTGTACAAATTAGTGCCAAGAGCTCTTTATCATACACGGAGTAATTTAGCTGGGGTCCTCATAGCTTCTCGCTGTGGAAGGCAATTGATTAGCATTCCTACATTAGGACAACGCCTATTCTAATGCCTGATACATTGCACTCCAGCTAAAAAATTTTGCTAAAGTCAAGTAACATTAACACCGGGGCAGAGGTTAATCTCTTCTTAATCTCAGCAAAACTCCTCTCCTCTCTTTCTCCCCATTCTTCGTTAATTCAGTGAGTGGCATGGTGAGTGTGTTAAAGTTCCTGATGAACCTTCGGTAAAACGAAGCCAGTCTATGGAAACTTTTCACGTTGGCACAAGTAGTAGGGGTTGGCCATTCGACAATTGGTCGAATCTTCTCATCATCGACTTATAAGTCTCCTTCACTGATTATATAGCCTAAGAATACCACTTCCTCTTGGCATAAACAACATTTCTTCAAATTGCCAAATAGTCTCTTAGTACGAAGGATATCCAGGACTGTTCTAATGTATTCACAGTAACTCGGCATGTTGATACTGTAGATCAGGATGTCATCGAAGTACACCACGACATACTTTCTAATGAGATGTCTTAGCATGTGGTTCATAAGTCTCATGAAGGTGCTCGATGTATTCGACAAGCCGAAGGGCATGACCATCCACTTGTAAAGTCTATGTCGAGTCTTGAACGTAGTCTTCTACTCATCTCCTAGCCTCATGTGAATTTGATGGTAGTCAAACTTGAGATCAATTTTGTTAAAAATTTTGGCTCCACTCAGTTTATCCAACATGTCTTCTAGCTTTGGAATCAGATATCGGTATTTGATTGTGATTTTGTTCATGGCTCGGTTGTCAACACACACCCGCCAGGTTCTATTCTTCTTCAGCACTAGAAGTGTAGGCACAGCATAAGGGTTGAGACTCTCTCTCACGTATCTTCTTTCCAGCAACTCATTGACTTGACGTTGAAGCTCAAAAGCCTACTCGGGATTCATGCGATAAGTTGGCTTATTTGGTAATATAGCACCGGGTACTAAGTCAAGGCAGCACTTTATGCTACGGGTTGGGGGTAACCTTGCTGGTAACTATTCTGGGAATAGGTTGGCATATTCATCTAATAGTTCCTTCACCTCTTAGGGTAAATCATTCCACTTCTTCATTTTTAGTAATCGCCTGACCAACAGGAGGGTTGGCTCATTGGCATTAATGGCCTTTCGGAGCTCGACTCTACTCATCACCAGAACCTTCTTTGATCCATGAGTAAGTTTTCTTTGTAGCTTGTGAACTTTTCTCAGTGGCATAAGATTTATTGTGATCTTCTGATCATCTTTCTCGAGCATGTAGGTATTCTTGTAACTGTCTTGGATGACTCTCTTATCAAATAGCTACGGTCTTCTTAACAACACGTGGGATGCACACATGAGCAGTACGTTGCAAAGAATCTGGTTGGAGTAATTGCTGATAGTGATCGGTAGTAGTATTTGTTAAGTGATGTATAAGGCTCCCTTCTCACTTAACCAGTGCAACTTGTATGGCTTCAAGGGTGCAACAATCGGTAACCTTAGTTTTGAAACAAGGTTAGTTGACGCTACATTAGTGCAGCTCCCACTATCCATGATGAGGGCACATGTCTGATTATTTACCTTGCAAGTGATATGAAATAAGTTCTCTCTCTACTTCTCCTTTTGTAAGGGTTCTACACCATAATGCATCGGACAACCATGAGTAGTTAGTCCAAGTCCTTAACATATACGTCTTTCTCAATCAACTCTTTCTCGGCATTCTCATTCTCAACAAGAACCTCCTCCTCGGGTTCTTCATTTATACTCTCTACGTTTAACTTTGGGATGTCTCCCTTAATGACCATCGTCCTTCGGTTTGGGCACTGAGTAGTTATATATTTGAACCCTTGACTCTTGAAGCACTTGATCTGGCTGGTCTTCCTGCCAAACCCTTGCCCTCACTCATACATTCAGGTTGGTGCTACATCTTTAGGTCGGCTTTTCTGCTTGGCTTAGACATTAACCCTTCTGCTCGGCTCAGTGTTTGGCAGAGTTTAATGACTTGCTTGTTTGGGTTAGTTAGTCAGCATTCTGGTCATTACTCGACTCCTTTTTTGCCTCTCTACTTATTAGGCAATTATAACAGCTTCATCCATTATGTCAAATCATTGGAGCTCCATAATGTCTTGGATGTCTCCTCTCAACCCAGTGACCAACCTTGAGACTATTCGGGTAGGTGGTTCCTCCACTTCGCATCTTGTCATAAGTATTTGGAATTCTTGAACATGTTCATCAATAGTTCGGCCTCCTTATCTCAGCTCTTGAAGTCGAGTGAATGTATCTTGGAGATAAGTTTCCGGCACGAATCGGTTTTTGAGCACTCTCTTCATCTCGAGCTAAGTGTTAATCTCTCGGTATCCCTCTCTTCTTCTCATGGCTTGAAAATTCTTCGATTACATGGCGGCATATCCGGAGAATTCAATAGCAGTAGTCTTTACTTTCTCATAATCCTCATATTGATAATAATCAAATATATACTCTACCTTCTCTTCCTTATCTAGGTACTTGTCATCATTTCCAGATCCATTGGAACTCGGAATTCGAAGCTTCACATGGTTAAATGTTTTGGGGACTCATACATGCTCCTCTTCAAAATACTCTTCTTCCTCCTCATCTAGCTTTCTTAGGTCTATCCTTCACCTTACTCGTCTGCCAACTCCTCTACCTTGAACTGGTTGAGCTGACTTTTGACCTCTAACAGGTTGAGTAGCTTATGGAGTATTTTGCACGTCCTTAGTGGGTAAAAAAGAAAGGGCATGAACAGCTCGGGTTAGATCGACCAAGAGGTTAGCTACCTTATTAAGTCTCTCATTAGTACTTTTGGGAGTTCCTTGAGATTGTCGTCCATGGTGGATAACACTATTGTCATCACCAACATTAACATTCATACTTGGATCTATCATTTTTCCTCACAGATTGAAATTCAAACAAACACTTCAGACAATGAACAGTTAACAACATAGCAGTTAAATGAACATAGTAACTTGCTCTGTTTCATACACACAAAATAGAGTATAACAAAATTCAAGAAGAACTAACTACAGCTCATACAAAACCTTCGCTTTGATACTAAGATGATGCGAACCGTGACCAAGAACATATAAGGTTGGTCGTTGGATGGGTCTAAGCTTGCAGAACGCTCGAAAAGGGTTAATGGGGAAAGTTACGAAAAGGGTAAGAAATGAAGAATGAAAACAGTAAGCAAACCCACAAACAGCCCTAGAGGATATGATGCACTAATGGAAGTTCCAATGACTCACAGCACAATTCGATATGATGCACGCATTGGTCCAATGAGGTTATTTGCCACCTAACCTTGCTTAAGGGAAAAGATAAGAGTAACGTCGAGAGTAAATAAGCAGTGTTTATGCAAGGCAAAAAATACTCAAGTATATTGAAGGTAATGCGATGATCTTACAAGTGTAGGGGTATTTGTACCTGCAAACTAGGGTAACTTGCCTAAAGGGAAAAAGATAAAAAGGACATTTCCTAAAGAAGCAATGTACATGATATAAAAGGATAAAAATAAATATACAAGGAAAACAATCATTGGTGCCACAGATTTTATACATGATACTATACACATGGCGATGTTGCATTGGCAAGGTTGTTAGGAGATGCGAACAAAAAATACGAATGGATGGGTTTGTCCGAGTAGGGATGGTCTAGTCAATCTGGTCTCTCTCTCTCAACTTCTCGATAAGGAAGACATCAAGTAATTGGTTGATTTAGCAATAGAGAGTAATTGTTAACTTGTTATACTACATAATAATAGGCGATCATACGGTACGGCAGTAGAGATGACTCGGTAAGGGTTGGTTGAAACATAAGGTTTCATCGTGCTAGCCCTTCTAGTCCTCGAGCTTGGTTGCGGGTCAGGGGCCTAGTAGCTTGATTCTTATCATATGGGGCTAGGTTTATGAAGAGAGACTTGACAAAATAAAAGATACAACGAATATTGCATGTCTCAATAAAGAATATTTGCTTCAAATATAAAAGACTCGCTTGTTAGGGGATGACCATACCTTAGATACATGGTTATGGTAATTGGCCTTGTAATTATTCTTTGTACGAAATCTCAAAATTTGAAGAAATTGGCTTGATGAAAGGAACATGTGTAGGGACTACGACCATGGACCTTGGTTGTGCTCCTTCCTAAACTTCTTTTCTCCTTCAATTCTAGTCCAAACTTCCTTCACTTCATTCTGGAATCAATGCTTTTGCTTCAAATTAGTCTAAAAATACCTAAAAACCGACATCATAAAGTGCTCTATAAGTCATTGAATATGAAATTTAAGTAAATTAAGCATAAAATAACACAAAATTAACTTAATTAAAGTCTAAAATAGCACAAGAGAACCATAGAAAATATACAGTACTTTTGCGTCATCAACTGCTTACAAGGCTCTGGTTGAAACAACCTCATATTGGCTTGTATATGGCAAAGCATGTCATTTACCTATGGAGATTGAACATAAAGCTTACTTAGAGACAAAGCATTTTAACCTTGATCTTGAGTATGTAGGTAAATACAGAAAACTTTAGTTGAATGAGCTTGAAGAATGGTGAGATATAGCCTATGAGAACTTAAGAATGTTCAAGGATCGAACCAAGTGGTATCATGATATTCGGATTAGGCAAGGTTGAAGCTTTTCCCAAGTAAGCTTAGATCTAGACAGTTAAGAACTTACATTGTAACGCAAGTATTCTTGTATGGAGCAATGAAGATTTTGAGTCTCGAGAAGGGAACTTTCAAGAATGACCACTGACTTAAATTGTACTTAAGAAGAGAGTTTAAAAGGAAGAACAATCATAACCACAACCTCCATCTAATTTGAAAAAATGGGTAACTTTGTTCTTAACTCATCGAGCAAATGATGTTAACTAAAAACGATTTTGGGCGGCAACCTAAGCTAATTTCATCATTCTCTTACATGATTTACATTTTATGTCTTTTTTATTAAAGTTTAGTTAGTCTACACTAGTTATTCTCAATTTTTCTTAAGTGTCTTAGGAATGAATATATAATATAAGGAGTTATGGTGATAAAGGGAGAAAATAGGAAAGGAATCGTAATCATGAACCAAGGCATGGAGCTCAAGGATGAGAGGTATGAATGAGTCTAGTAAGGACCATGCTCGTAGTCTTGACCGTATTCCTTTCATCATAAATTGTACTTGAATTTGAATGTTGAAATTTTTGTTTAAGGCGACTACGACCTATGACCTCGCCTATGTTCCTAGTCATGTACTTTTAAGATGTGAAAAGTACAAAGTTTACACTTGAAAATTGGTTAGAAGTAACCATGGATAATGACCACACCTGTGGTCATACTCATGTTCCTTTCATCGAAAAATTACACTTTGAAAAGAACTTAAAGGACTTGACTCCAATGCAAACCATGACCATAGATCATGGTTATGATCTTGCTTGTTTTTTTTATAATGTTAATTAATTAAGATACATTTGAATCTTACCTTTATTAAAGTGTATGTTGCTTTCCTAATTTGCAGCTATCTCACCTAAAATTTGCTTTCCCTTTCTTAACAACCTTCCTTTTGTTAATATGCAATGGATATTCAAAGAAATCTCTTAATTACTACTTTCATAGATTGAAAGATATAATTACAATTTTTCTAAAAATTAAGTTACTAAATTGGAATTGCTTATAAGAACTTAGGGAAGTAGTATTTAATCAATATTTAACTTTGAATATCCCTATTGCATTCCTAAATTCCTAAACACTAGCTTAGTGAACTAAGTGTAGGAAAGAAAGAGACAACTACTACCACCAATGGCACTAAGACCTACCTGTTATACAAACCATATTGGAAGATGATTCCTTAGATACATTTCTACCTCACCCAAAACACATGTTAAAATTTGATAACCCCAATCATTAAACTTGCTATGAAGTTCTTGCTAAAAGGATCTTTTCTCATTCAATGCTCAAAGATTGGGAGGTATTGAAACTAGCTAACATGGAACTCAAAAACCATATCATGGTTAGAAAGGGGTTGGGATAAGGTTTTTAACATTCAAAAATCCATCTACAAAAACTAGCTCTTGAGTTCCTTACCACCTTATCCCTAGAATATGGCTGAGTTCCTTGTAGCGCTCAAAACACAGTCTTCTTTTGACTTATAAACACCAAGTTTAATCTCTCCATAGCAGCATTTACAGTTTTGATGGGAATTTATGACAAAGAGTTCGTCTGTTCACTGAAATTTTACATTCTTCCGTACGAGTTACTTCGAGGTATCACCCTTGCCACTTTTTGGTTAAATTTGAGTGGTGAGAAGATGTACAACCCGAAGTTTGCAAGAGGGTCTCACTTGAAAATCTAACACATGAAGTTCTTGTTTGGCTACTCATCTGTACCATTAGTAGGAGAGAAAAATGATGGGAATCAAGCTATGGGGCCCTTGACTTCTAGTTGGGCTCGAAGATTTGAGGAGCTAGGATGATGAATCTTTATGTTTCAACTAACCCCTGCCAAGGCTAAGTACATCCTTGCCGAGTCACCTCTACTACCGTGCCATATGATCGCCTATTATTGTGTGGTATGCCAAGTTGATGATTACTCTTTATTGCTAAATTGAACAATTACTCGATGTCTTTCTTGCTGAGAAGCTGAGAGAGAGAGACCAGACTGACTAGACCATCCCTACTCGGATAAACCTATCTGTCCGTATTTTTTGTCTGCATCTCCTAACAACCTTACCAATGCAGCATTGCCATGTGTACAGTATCGTGTGTAGAATTTGTAGCACTAATGATTGTTTTTCTTGTATATTCATTTTTACCCTTTTGTATCATGTACATTGCTTCTTTAGGCAATGTCCTTTCTGTCTTTTTCCCTTTGGCCAAGTTGCCTTAGTTTGCGAGCATTAATACCCCTATACTTGTAACATTATTACATTACCTTTAATACACTTGAGTACTTTCTTCCTTGCATAAACACTGCTTATTGACTCTCGACACCACTTTTGTCCTTTCCCTTAAGCAAGGTTAGATGGCAAGTAACCTCATTGGACCAATTCACGTGTCATATTGAATTGTGCCGTGAGTATTCAGAAGTTCCATTGGTACATCATATCCTCTAGGACTGTTCGTGAGTTTGCTTACTATTTTCATTCTTCATTTCTTACCCTTTTTGGACTTTTCCTCATTAACTCTTTTTGAGCTTTTTGCAAGCTTGGACCCATCCAGCGACTGACCTTATCTGCTCTTAGTCACGGTTCGCATAAAAAAAAGGTACAGTATGGTAGCTATGTATAAGGTCTTTTACCTTTAGAGCCTAGTGGAGGGGTATCCTATCAACCTAGTAGTGGCATTCATACTTTATATGCAACACCAACTAACCAATACTTAAGTGAACCAATTAAGGTACTGACCATAGGTTATGGTTTTAGTAAAACAACTTAAGCTCTTTGTTGATAACCTACAATTGACCATGATCTAGATTGTTGCCCTAAAGACCTTATCGACCTTCTGCTAGATGGGACTCCTCCTTATTGAAGTCAACAAGCCATCTCTAAAAAGAAAAGAAAATGAAAATTCCTATAATGATGAATTTGTAAATAAAGGGAAGAAATTGAAAAGTGAAGTTCATATTGGTAGATTCTCAAGAGATAATTGAACAATCTCTAAGAAATTGTTTAAATGTCACTCGCTGACTAAGTCAAGATGAAAATTCTTCTATTGACGAATGAAAAATTGATTGATGTGGTATGGTAGATTGAACTTAGAGGATGAGGAGGAGGAAGTGATATCAAGGACTTAACAAGAGGAAACTTCTAAGGGCAATGCAAATAATGAACCCATCAACATTGATTCAGAGGATGAAACCAATGTTGAAGACTTATATTTTTTCTAGAAATTTAGTGCTTATTTATCTCGTTTAAGTGCTCTTTGATTTTGGTGATTTTTCTAGAAATTCATGGTGTAATCTCATGGATACTTTAAGCAATCCAAATATTCAAGGGAGTATCATTTCCCCATATGCATATTTTCTTCTCCACCATATTTGCTTGTAATTATTTTTCCTATAATTTAAAGTTAGCTACATTAAGGACAATGTACTAAATCAAGCGTAAGAAAGATGTATACTACTATTATTCAGAAACCAAATCATTATTTTTAACTCAATTTTTTTTTTCGAATTTGCAATCCCAATTTAATAAGAAGATAGTGCTTGTATCTGAATTTTCTTAAGTAACTATTGCACATGGACCATGTTACTAGAATTTAATAGTAGAATTCTTATAAGCGAAAGTTATATGTTATTTAGCTTGGAATTCTCGAACATTAATTAATTAATCATTACAATTGAACTTTAGTCATATGCTACTTTGAAAATTTAATTAGATGTATACTTATCTCTTTTTGATTTTTAGGACTCTATAATATTCAGTAAATAAGTAAATAAAGCTTATCTCTTATAGTTTCCCCTTGAAAATTTAATTTGCTGAGGACAAATGTCACGCCCCGAAGCAGTAGAGTCGTAACAACCCTGCCGTGTAAACCATCCTAAGATAGAAGTTGGCCTTACAACTGTTATCTTAGACTTGAACTACACAAGGCGTCCACGACTAACCCACTTTGAAGTAAACAGTTTTTAATTTAAATAAATTATTTACCTAAGAAATTGAGGAAATATATATATACATACTATAATTTAGTTATTACAATTACGTTTACAATATTTCTCCGTAATAGACTTCCTAGTTATTACATTATTCAGAAATGAAAATTCTAAAGTAAAAGCTTAAACCATAAAAATATATGTTTATTCTTCAAATGTTTTTTCTCACTCCCCAAGATTCAGCAGTTGTTAGCTTCAGAGTAGTTGTTTGCCGCTTCTTAGCCAGTACTTGTACGATGTCTATATGGATGTGAACAACCATAGCTCAGTAAGTTAGGATGGAGGACTTAAAACTATATCATAAACACAACAAGGTTTTCAATCAACTTATTAGGTGCAATGCATGTACAAGCAAATGCCATCGCACGACGTTGTCCGGCCCGTCGTGAGATTAGAGAAATTGCGCTCGCTCTAATCCGGGTTGAGGAGTTGCCGTTAATGCAACAGCTCATGACTAAACCCAAGTTTGTGCAATGGAGACCTCGCTTCTCTCACGACTACCTTCGAACCATTGACTTCACTCTCGCCGCGACTTCTTCGCCTATCATTTAGTTCGACTGAGGATGAAGAAGGGATCATTATGCAATCCTGCACTACCCTTTTCGAAGGGGTCGGTATTTGGCCAGAGAATCTTAAGTTTCCTTTAATGGGTTGTTATGTAAGTCTAATTATGATTAATGGTCGTATATTAAATTAAGTCTAGTGTAAGCTCCATAACCACTCACTCAAGGTTTTGATCGGCTGAAAGATCCAATCAAGCCTAAATTATAAACTATTGAGAGAAATATTAATAAAAATGACCCTGTAAACTTGAATTTAAGAAAATAAGTAATAAAATAGGAGACTATAAAATTTTCAAATTTTAAGCATAATAATTGCTAATTACCAAAAAGGCAAAAAGTGTAATCTAACAACTAATAAATTACTAGAGATAGATTATATGTATACTAAAAATTTTAGAATGACCAAAAGAATAATTAAGAATGTTCACATATACCCCACATTTATTTACGTGTAGATAAAAATATGCGAAATTACCTAAATTGGCCAAAAACTTAGTAAATAATTAAAGAAAATTATAAATTAATTGTGGAAAAATCAGAAAAAAATCGGAAGAGTGTGGAATGATGCAAATTTGGTTGTGGCAAGTCAGAACCTGAAAAAGAAAAATCAACTAATTAAATTAAGACAACATAAAAGCCAAAAATCAAGGGATAAGGTAATTGCCTTGTCCAATTTAATGCACAATAATTACACTAAAGCTCTATAAATAGCAAGAAAAATTCAAAAGCTCATTTGGATAGATACAAATCAGAGAAAATTTGAGAGTGGCGAAAATTGAGAGAAAATTTAGTTTAGAAAAAAATTAGAAAAAACTGTGCAATTAAGGCTTTTAAAGGAAACCCACACCAGACGAGTAGCTGGGAGTGGATGACCACCACTACCACACGGTGGTGGCAGCGCCCAGGCTGGCCAACAAGGCTATGGCGGCCGGCGGTGGCCGAAGCCACCCAAATCGGTGAGTCCGATTTTCAGCCCGATTCTTGTGTAATTTTGTAAAAATAGTAAATAGTTTTAGAAAATTATGAAACTTGTTATTCTGAGGTTTTATTGTATGTAGATTTAGGGAAAAATAGTAATTTAGTTTAATCACATCTGAAAATATAGGGTCCTTAAGAAATTGTACAAAATCGAGCATGATTAGAACAGAAAATAAATAGGCTTAGGAGTGTAGTTTGGAGCTCAATTTTTTTTTCTGTAGGATGCTCATGTGATATAGAACAATGCTATGAAGCCATTTTTTTAAAATTAATTTTTGAAATTTTTAAGTTAATTTTTAGCCCTAAAATAATGGAAAAATTAGGTAATTTAGAGTTAATTAGATGATTAAGATATTAATTACTGAGTTAGATAGTAATTAAATGTTTAGGGATGTTAATCTCTGATGTGGAACCCTAATCCTAACCTTTGGAGTATTAAGTATGGTTAATTTAGGAAATTAGGTAATTAATATAAGAAATTAGTAATATGTGAAATTGTAAATTAATAAATCTAAAAAATTAGGGTTATTTAGATAACATTAGAGTAAAAATCAGAATAATATTAAATCTGAGTTAAGATTAAATTTTAGGTAATTATATAAAAAAGTAAGATTTTCTCACATCGGGAATAAATCCGATACCCTAATTAGGACTAGCGTGTACCGAATAGCTTAGAATATTAAATTAAGACCCAATAGGATATTTGAATAATTGAGCTTAATGTGATTAATTTCACATTAGGATTCGAGCATGTTTAGGACTTAGAAATCGAACTAAAACCTAATTTAGAAATTGATGCGGAAACCGAACCCGAACCTAACCCCAAACCTAGAATAATTATAAAAAACTTAAGACCTAGATAATTAGGTATATTAAACCCTAAATAAAACATATCAATAAGAGTTATAGGATAAAACGAACCTATAATAGTTATATGAAAAGCTGAAACCACGTTTGTGTTATAGGAATGATCGGCGATGGCCTGAGCAAATTGGACCTCGAGTGAGTGAGTGAGGAGTCGAGGTAAGTTGGGATTAATACGATGCTATATTTTGGAGGCTTAAGATTATGCTTGGTTGTGCTTGTTAGATAGTTGAATGTGTGCATGTACTTGATTATGGGTGATGTTATGATTCTATTTGTTGCTTTAGTACATATTATATGAATTGTATAAAAGGATTGATCACCCTAAACTGAACTTAATTAAATATCTGACCAATAATCATAATCGGATATGCATGGCAACCCGTTAAGAGAACTTAGGACTCTCCGGCCAAATACCGACCCCTTCGAAAGGGATAGTACAGGATTGCAAAATGGTCCTTTCTTCATTCTCAGTCGAACTAAGTGACAAGAGAGGAGGTCGCAGCGAGGGTGAAGATAGTGGTTTGAAGGTAGTCGCGGGAGGAGCAAGGTCTCCATTACACAAGCCTGGGTTTGGTCGTGAGCTGTTGCATTAACGGCAACTCCTCAACCCGGATTAGAGCGGGCACAATTTCTTTAATCTCACAATGGGCCGAACAACGTCGTGCGATGGCATTTGCTTACACATGCATTGCATCTAATAAGTGATTGAAAACCTTGTTGTGTTTCTGATATAGTTTTAAGTTTTCCGTCTTAACTTACTGAGTTGTGATTGCTCACATCCCTATAAACGTCATGCAGGTGCTGGCTAAGAAGCGGCAAACTACTACTCTGAAGCTAGTAACTGCTGGATCCTAGGGAGTGAGGAAAAACGTGTGAAGAATAAACATATATTTTTAAGGTTTAAGCTTTTACTTTAGAATTTTTCATTTCCGAATACTGTAATAGCTAGATATATTATAGAGAAATATTGTAAACTTTAATTACAATAGTTGAATTATAGCATATATATATTTCCTCACTTTCTTAGATTAATGATTTATTTAAATTACAAACTGTTTACTTCAAAGCGGGTTAGTCGTTGACGCCTTGTGTAGATTAGGTTTAAGATAACAGTTGTAAGGCCAACTTCTATCTTAGGATGGTTTATACGGCGGGGCTATTACGACTCTGCCGCTTCAGGGCATGACATCTAGTTTAGGATGATCAATCATTTTATACAAATCATACAATACAATCCAGAACAACAAACAGAATCATAGCATTCATAATCAAGCACATGCACACATCCAACTATCTAACAAGCACAACCAAGCATAATCTTAAGCCTTTAAAATATAGCATCGTATTAATCCCAACTTACCTCGACTCCTCGCTTGCTCACTCGAGGTCTGACTTGCTCAGGCCATCACTGATCATCCCTATAACACAAACGTGGTTTCAGTTTTTCATATAACTATTATAGGTTCATTTTATTCTATAACGTTTATTGTTATGTTTTGTTTAGGGTTTAATATACTTAATTATTTAGGTCTTAAGTCTTTTACAATTATTCTAGGTTTGGGTTAGGTTCGGGTTCGATTTCCGCATCGATTTTTGAATTAGGTTTTAGTTCGATTTCTAAGTATTGTTTTATACTCGAACCCTAGAAATTCGTTTCAACTCATAATGTGAAATTAATCACATTACTTCTCGATCTCCTAAATACTATTATTACCTCTAATTAGTATTTTATTTCACCTGGTACACTTAAATCCTTATTAGTGTATCGATTTTACTCATGATGTGAGAAATTTTTACATTTTTCATCTAATTCAATAAATTCAAGTTTCCTATCAGATTTATTGTACATTTTTATTATTATCATAATATTAAATTTTATTATAATATTTTCTATTTATTATATTTCTAATAATTGTGTATTATGTACTCTTACTTATTATGTACATAATACACATATAATATTTTTATCACTCTAATTACTTTCTCCCAACATTAATTATCATTTCAAAATATCTAAATTCATCCTAAATCAGATTTTACATCTAATTACCCTAATTTACAAAATTAACTTAAACTGTACTATTTTTCCATATTATTTATTTACTATATAATTAACCTAATAATTACATCTAACACCCTTAATGCTACAAGTATCATACTTCATCAAATTTCAACATCCTAAAACATATACTTATTCACTAAATCAGTAATTAACCATTTAATTACTTTATTAACCCTAAATTATCCATTTTTATGCCTCATTTTAAAGCCTAAAAATTATCTAAAAATTTCAAAAATTAATTTTTGAAAACGGGCTTCTTAGCACTGTTTTATATCATCTAAGTAGTCTACACAAAAATTTTGGGTTCAAAACTACACTCCTAAGATCATTTATTTCTAAATCAAAACATGCTCAGTTTTGCATGATTTCTTAAGGACCCTATATCACGAGACATATTTTCATCAAAATAAAATTTTTCCTAGAAACTACATACAAAAATATTTTAGAATAACAAAATTCATAATTTTCTAATAATATTTACTATTTTTACAAAATTACACAAAATCGGGCTAGAAATCGGACTCACCAATTTGGGTGACTCTGGCCACCGCCTGCCGCCGTGGCCTTGTCGGCCGGTTTGGGCGCTGCCACCACCATGTGGTGGTGGTAGCTGTCTACTCTCAGCTGCTCATTTGGTGTGGGTTCCCTTTAAAGGTCCTAATTGCACAGTTTTTCCTATTTTTTTTAACCCGAATTTTTCTCTGAATTTTCACCTCTTCCTAATTTTCTCTGATTTCTAACTGTCTAAGTGAGCTTCTGAATTTTTCTTGCTATTTATAGAGCTTTAGGGTAATTATTATGCATTAAATTGGACAAGATATTGTCCAAATCCATTAATTTTTAGCTTTTGAGTTGCCTTAATTTAATTAGCTGATTTTTTTTCTTATTTTTCCCAGCTGCCATGACCCAATTCTGGATCATTCTTGATTTTTCCTGATTTTTCTTGATTTTTCCTTAATTAATTATGAATTTTCTTTAAGTATTTAGTATTATTTTAGCATATTTCGTGTATTTTAAGTAATTACGTATATTTATACCTATATGTAAATTCATATATAGTACAAATAAATATTCCTAAATATTATTTAGGTCATTCTATTATTTTTAGTATACATATAATTTATCTCTAGCAATTAGTTAATTATTGGAATGCATTTTACGCATTTTCGATAAATAACGAGTTATATATTTAAAATTTGAAATTTTTACAGTCTTTTATTTTGTTGCTTATTTTCTTAGATTCAAACTTACGGGATCATTTTTACTAATATTTCTAACTTTACTTTATAATTTAGGTTCGATCAAGTCTTTCATCCAATCGAAACCTCGAATGACTAGTTGTGGGGTTTACAACAAACATTAAGAATAAATTGATAAAAAGTAGTTCGTAAGGGTTAGTCTCAGTTTCTTAGAAGAGTGAGATTCCTTTCTGCTACTAATTACTAAAAGGAAAAAAAGAGAAGAAAAAGAGAAAGGTTAATGAAAGAAAAATTGATTAGGATCGGTTTTAGTACCTCAGACAAGTAAGAACTTTTCTACTATCAATATTAATTATAAAAATAGTTGAATTAGTAAGGATCGGCTTTAGTCTCTTAAAAGAGCAAAGTGTGTTCTTGTTACTAATAATCCTTGAAAGGGAATTAAGTTAAAGAGTATATCAATAGAACCTTATGTTAGGGGAATGAGCAAGGATGAGTAGCTACAACATGTATTTACTCTTGATTATGGTGTTTATTAGAGTTGGAAAAGATTTACATACATCTTAGTTAAATAGAAAGGAGTCATGTATGGTTTTTCTCTAATTAAATAAAAATCGGATTGATTCATGAGAAACTTTGGTTAAATTTCATGGTTAAACATAGTTCATAGGAATTAACTATTGAATTTTAGTATTTTGTTTTTGGGATATGTTGATAGGTATTTTCTGATAATTATTATGAGTTTATATTGGTTGACCCAATACTTAAGGTTAAGCTAATAATTCAGTCCGAGTATAATTTCTATTGACCTACTATAAATATCAGAGAAGACCCCAGGTAAAGGGACCCTTTTTTCATTCTCTCATTCTCATAATCACTTTACGATCTTTCTCACATGATAAGAGGGCTAGCTTAGATATTGGAGTGGTCATACCAAAATATCTTCTGGCATTGTTTTTTTGTTTTGTAAATGTTTGCACACTGAGACAAAAATTAACCGACAACAATTAGTGCCATCTATAGGAATCGAGATGATTCTTATTATAATTCTCGAGTAAAAATTTTCGCCCTTTAGTTTTCTTTTGAAATCTACATCCATCTTCTGTATAGAAGAATCCTTTATTTGAGTCCTGTATTAGATTCTAGATCATGCCCATTTTCAAAAGTAGCATGAATTTCGAAAGTTGCAGTTATGGGATGACAAGATAAAGATGATTTATGACCACTGTGGCCATGTATGTTGGCTAAACTTAAACGGCCATGGTTATGGGTCGTTTGTAACCTTTTCATCCTGGATATGGGCGAGAAATTTACAATTTTCTGATTCTTTATGATTCTTTATGATTCCTACTTCCATAAGTATGTAAAGACTATTTGGAGACGATATTTTTATTTTTCATTTCATGAAGGACAGATTTTTTCTCCCTTTCAACATTTTCAGAGATTTGTTTGCACCATGAAAAGAGAAAAACCGCTTTAGATAACTGCCATGCTAACACACTTTGAAAAAATTTGCAGTTTAAGATAAGAAAAACTACCTTGATCAACTGCCATGCCTGGTTTTCGGTATGTCCGACGGTTTATATATACTTTAATTGCATATCGACTTGACGAGACTGAGCTATACACTCGAAGTTTGATGCCGAGCTGTAGAATGGGACAGGTCCTATCGAGCTGCTCTAATATGATTATGCCAAGTTGTTTTCTTCTCATAGTCCAAACGTCCAAATGCCGAGTAGTAACTAAACCAGGTTAGGTAGCTAGCAGACAAAGCTCCCATAAGTGTCGAAAAACAGTTGTGCCGACTCATCCGAGTTCATTAGTCAAACTTCACCAAGCCTACATCTCATGAACTTATTGCCCTCGCTTGAGTGATAAACCTGTGTTACTGGGCTCGGCGATGACAGATGAATGTGAATTTTCTTGTCAAAGTGGAACTGAAATTCGTCTTTCCTAAGGCGCAATGGAGGAATCGTGGTAGTCAAGTTATATCTAAAATTATTGAGACTTGCCGAGCACATGATTTTATGGATGTTATTTTGGTTCGTGAACATCTTAGTGTACCAAATGGTATAATTTTCATCCATCTACCCTTTGGTCCAACTGCATACTTTGGGCTACTCAATGTGGTCACCCAACTTGACATCAAGGACAAGAAGGCAATTGGAACAATGCCTAAGGCATACCTACATTTAATATTTGACAAATTCACAACTAAGTTGGGACAAAAGGCTACCAATATTTTCAATCATTTATTCCCCGTGCCTAAGCCAAATATAAAGCGGATAGTCACTATTGCAAATCAGTCTGAATACATTTCTTTCAGGCATCATATTTACAAGAGGCCTATAGGCCCAAAGTCGGTGAAGCTTAAGGAAATCAGTCCTTGATTTGAATTGCACTTTACCAGGAATATAGCAACATGACGAGGACTCGACTTTGTCGGAGGATGAGCATGAGAGCAGTCCTCGTTCCATTTCTGAGTTGCGTGATGACATGTCGAACCTGGTCCTCTTAAAGAGAGTAAATACGCTGACAGAAAGTGTGACATTGGACAAATTACATCACCAAGCCACATGTTTCAACTTGCCGAACAACAATCTAAGCCGTTCATGTCAACTCTAATCTAAGCATGAACAAGGTCAAGTGAAAGATAATTTCTGAGTTCTTGGACACCAATTTCAATTGTATTGTTCTACCAATTTCTATTATTGACATGATGTTTCCATTGACAAGTCCGAGTATCGAGGCAACTAAGAAACTAAAATTCAAAGGCTATGCTGACCTATCCTAATACACTGAATGACAATTGGATTAGCCAAATATTCCTCCATGCACCCAGGTGAAATGCGAGGCTGAACATCCAAGGAGTCCTTAGCAACAAGGACTTCCTCATTATGATTCGGTGAAGCATTGCTCCCCTATGTTGGGCATTTATTGAAATCATTGGGAGTTTTGTGTACTTGAAATGACTGATTCAATTCTTAGTAAGCTAATTTCTGCTCTTTTGGAGACAAGTATGAGAACTTTAAAACAGACGAGGGTTAAACAAATGCCTCCATTTTAAACCACGTAGGTATAATTCGCTAATAGGCAACTCTTAATAGCTCTAAGTCTTACACACTACGAATAACGAGTTAGTATAAACTTAATTACTTTGTCTAATAAATAGACAACGACCTACTTGAAAACCCTAAGCCATCAAATGGTAATGGGTTAAACACTCAAATTCAACATCTAGTACTAAAGTCTTATCTATTAATGGAATAGAGACCAACTAACCTATTTTATGGCTCTACTTAGCACAAGTTGTGCTCAGTTTAGATGACCTACATGCTTACCTAGCCTCTTCAAGTACATTGGCCTCTTTAGGCCTCCACCTCTCCAAGTGTTTTGGCCTCTTTGGGCCCTTGCCTTTTCAGGTACATTGGTCTCTTCAGGCTCTCGCCTCTTCAGGCTCTCGCCTCTTCAAGCATACTAACCTCTTCAGGTCTTTGCTTCTTTAGGTGCTCCAACTTCTTCAAGCCTTTGTTTTTCCTAGCATACAATTATAAGTACTCCGATTACTCTTGCTTTTCGCCTCTTCAGGCCTTTCCTTCTTCTAGCAATTAGCCTATTTAGGCTTGAATTATAAACCTTTCCAGAAATCCTACAAAATGAACCTCTCTAGATACCCTCTTTTCCAACTATGTCACCAAAGAGAGTGGGAGGTAAGTATTGATAAGCATTTTTTAATAATTATTATATGGGCTTATATTGGCCGGTCCAATACTTAAGCCTAGGCTGATAATCCAATTTAGGTATAATTTCTATTAACTCACTATAAATACTAGAGAAGACCACTAAGTAAGGAGACCCTCTTCTTTATTCTCTCATTCTCATAACCACTTTACGATCCTTCTCACATGACAATAGAACTTACTTAAGTATTAGAGTGACCACATTAGAGCACCCTTTAGTATCTCCCATGTTCATTTTCTTGTTTTACAAGTGTTAACACATTGAGACACAAATCAACCGATGGCATGATGTATTGAAAAAGTGAACAAGGAGATGAATGTACAAGTTAAGCAATGCCTATTTGTGGGGTTAATTCAATTTTTTTTAAATGATTCTTGAATAATAGTAGTTTACATAAAATCTTGTCCAGATTTCTATATCAATCCTTATTAAGGGATTGATTTATTTTCATGAGGATAAATAAATTTTCAAGTAAGGGAAAATTTGATGAGTGTAAAATTATACTCATCCTTTCTATTATTTTTTGTAGATATTTTAAGTTATTTTGATATAATTCCACTTAAATTACTATTGATTTGTTATTTTTAATTTTAGGACTTAGATGAAGTAATGAGATGAAAAGATGAGAATATAAGTAACTTTTTAGAGGAATTACATCTCTTTTGAAGGATAGTTTGAATATAGTAAGTGTCAAAGAAAATTTGTTTAAGAATAAAGTAAGGAGGAAGATAACCATAGTTACCCTTCACGGTTGTGTTCCTTAGCTGTGAAGCCCACATCCATCATTTCTAATGGAAGTGTGAAGGATTTTTGGATAAGATTTGACCATGGTCTCTTACCACAATCCCTTCATCATCAATTTCAAGAAAATTTCTTGAGAATTATTATAAGGAATGGTTTACGCATAACCTCCATGCTCGTATACCTACTCGTAGACTTGTAATTTACTTGCCATTTGGAGAATATTTAGTCCATATATTATAAATAGAAGAGAGACACATGCATAGAGAGAGAGAGAGAGAGAGCGAGAGAGACTCTTTTCTTAAGGTTTATTTTATTTTTATCATACAAGTTTTCATCTTCATCATGATTGTAGTGTAAAGCTTTTATATATAGACTTGTAAGCCATTAAGGTAACACTATAGCATACGATAATTGCTCTATTTTAATGAAATTATCTTATTCTTGTTAATTCAATTACGTGTTTTGTATAAATTAAGTTGTTATTTTAGTGTCTCAAGTTATTTATCTGATTTTATGTATTATAGTTATGAGGCCAATACATAAATGCCTTGTTCACTTAAGGGGAATTGGAATTCAATTCCCCCCTTATTCCTTATTATAGCATTCAATTGGTTTTTTGTCTTCTAATTGCAATTCCTTAAGAATCTCTATTATATAAAATTAAGTAATATGGATTCCTTAATTCAACCGAAGAATCACGATTCTTTACAAAATTTCACATTTTTTCCAAAAATAACCTCATATCAATTTAACGATGACCACCATCACCACCGATCACCATTACTACCACTATAACAGCCGTCGACGCCATAATTACAACCACCACCAACACTATTACCATCACATTGTTGCTACTACCATCACCCATCATTATTGCCGCCGCCATCGCCATCGCCATCGCCATCGCTATCGCTATCGCCATTATCATCACTACCACCATCACCACTGCTGTCGCTACCACTACCTCTAACCATCGTTATCATCACCACCACCACTACTGTCGTCACCACCGCCGCAACTACCCTTACCTCACCTCCAAGCTGTTATCTTAGCCACCGCCACTGCCACCGCCATCATCATCAACTACTGCTACCGCCGTCTACCATTACCATTGCCTCTGCCCTCGCAATCGATTTCCACCACCATCATCACTTATTACTTTAGAATTACTTGAGAAAGAAAATGAATCAAGGGTAATTTAGTTATTAAAGTTCTATTACGTGTCTATTTTTAAGTTATTTACATTCCTCAAGAATTCTAATTATATTTTTCCCTCATTCCATTTAGTGAAGTGAATAAACTGAAATAGATCTATCGTAATTGAAGAGATTTGCTATAAGCTTAGAGATAAACTATAGATTCCTTTTAGAATTGAAATTTGTTTCTTCTTGGTTTTATGAAATTCCTATTCTTGATGTTGCTTTAAGGAGTTCTATTCTAAAAGCAATTATGGTAAAATGTAATTAGGATTATAATTTAATAGAGAAGCAATTCCCATAAAATTAGTAATCGAATTCCTTTAGATAATAAGACTAAGAAATTCATTAAAACCCTTAAGCTACTACATGTTACACTCTTAGTGATTAGAGTTTAGATATCCCCATATATGGTTTTTTAGTTTTGTTTTATTGTTGCATTCATAGTAATTTCTTAGTAGTCTTTGTTTCTTAATTTTCATTCAACTATCATCAATATTGCAACCCATTATTAATTAGAGTAATTTAGTATAGGTGAGTAAATGTTTAGTCTTTGTGGGATCATCAACCCTAGACTCTTAAAGTCCTTTATGCTTTTACTTGATAGGTATACTTGCCTAATAAGCGTAGTTTGTACCTCGTCATGTAATATGGATTTTATTAGCTGATACATACATATGCATACTTACGTATATATAATGTGGTTGAGAGTATTGCAAAGTTAAAATAGTTAAGATATAGAATGCATATTACACATTTTTCCTTTGATCGAATGTATTTGGTGAACCATTAGCACATATATATAGGAGTTTGCTACTGTAATGCCTAAGAAAATTAGAGAATAGAAATCATTCCAAAATAATGGTATAATTGTCTTTTAACCCCTTGGAACCATTGCTTTATCCTAAACCCCTTCTATTGTCCTCACTCTTTACTCTATACATTCCTTCTCTTCTTTTTCGTTCTTACATCCCAAATATTCCAATTGAACAAACATTAACATTTGAAGCTAAATTCAAGAGGAAAAACCCCTTTTCCATCTAAGATTAAAGGAGAAAGTCATATTTGGTAGGTTTCCTTACCATAATGTTTGTTTTTGAGTGGGTAATTGGAGAGTTTTGGGTGGAATCCAAATGAAAAATCCTCTATTGCAGCTCTTCTTCTTAAGTTTAGCTTACAATCTCGGATTCTAAGCCTATTTCATCGATTCAAGTAAGTTTCTTTCTCTTTTCCTTCATCCATTCTTGCTCTTAAGTAGCTTTGAGTAAAAAAGATATTTGTTAAGGGGTCTTAAGCTTATGATTTGTTGTAACGTGAGTTGAAGTATTGTTGTTGAGTTGTTTTCTTTATGGGAGAAATGGAAGTTTTCAAAGGGGGATTTTCAAGTTTGTTGTAGAAAACACAAGTAAACAACATGGTCGTGTTATGGATTCCCCTATTTGGAATGTTTTTAAGCTAAAGCATACACGATAGCTAGATACGGTTATGTTGACATTGCGTTTGTAGACACGACCTGCAGACATGATTGTGTTGAAGTTATGTTCACCAATGCGAACTAAACATGGCCATATCACTTGGGAAGCCTAATTAGATCAAATATGGTTGTGTTATGCTCTTGTACCTCTAGTTTACTCTTTCTTCATTGTTTTTCCTCACTTATCTTGATCAAACCTGAATCCTCACCTAAATTAAAGATTGTTAAGGGGACTAATGGGTTTAAGAGCATTGTTAGCCTTAGAAAACCTTTAGGTGATGTATAAGGATTATTATGGCATTATTTATATCATGTTAATTGTCAAGTTATGGGATTTAAGATCCAATCAAATTTTTAGGTACGTGATGCCTTATGTGTTGGGTTTGGTTAATAGGAATCCATAATCGAACTAATTTCATATTGGGCTATTAAATTGATTATTGGTTATGTATATGATTTAGCCTAAGGACCCCTAATGATAGAACCCTAGGGGGTATTAAGATGATCAATATGTGACATTGTCTTTAGTAGAGTTATGTACCAAAATGATTTGGGGTAGATTTATGGGTATTGGGGCTTAGACTGGCGGTTCCCAACATCATAGTATATATGTATCATATATATAGTATGGTAGGGTCATGAATACTCCAATGCTACTTGTTGGATAAAAGTAAAGATAATTAGTTGTTTGTTTATCCCAATACATTAAATGTAAGTTTTTGTTGATGCATTATATGTATGTGTTCTATTCATTAAGTGGCATACATATGTGATTGTAGTGTCATGTGCTAGGTTTTGCCTTATTCCTTTATTCTTACAACTAGTGGTATTTATGATGAGTTAGCTACTTATGACAAGCAACGTAACAATGGTAGTCTTGAACCCAATGTCATAATTCTCATAGCATATTTGTTCCTTAAGTTGATTGAAGAACCAAACTTTTTGAGCCTCCATTGCTTGTAAGGCAAAATCTTTTCGATGAAATGAACTTATGGTCGTTCAATTGATTCAACATGTGTTCACCTGGAGTTTGATTGGATAAGCTTGTTAACTTTGTTCTTTTTTTCCTTTTATTAGTTACCTAATATGTGTTTATTTTTGTAATTAGTTATTTCTTAAGTTGGGTATCATTTTATTTTTGGAACAAGCCATTATATGACATGTTATTGAGAGTTATTCAGTATCATTCTATTTAGATGGTTTGCTTTTCAATCTAAATTTACTTTTGTGCCTATAGATAGGTCTAGGTTACCTTTAATGTGAATGATATTTTGAGTAGTTACTGTCTTTTGTGTACTTATCAAGGATTAGATTGCTCTTGTATTCTTCATATTGTACCGTTGACCCTTGGCTTAATATAGCCATCATGTCTTTGTTTTTATATCGTAGGTACTTACTTTTCTAACCAGTAGGCCTACACTTGTATATATCTTTGCTTCTCAGTTTTGATAATGAATGAGTTGGGATCTCTCGAATTTGTTTGTAGTTTTCTTGAGTTTCGCTATCTTGAGCCTACATCAAACAAACATAAAAGAGTAAATTTACGAGTCAACTTCTTATAGGTTGTTTACTTAGGGGGAATGGAATTTCGATTCTTCCCTTATTCCTTACATTCTTCCCATTAATTCTTTTACTTTGAAGAATGGCAATTACATGCTTGGACTAATGAATTGGGGCTCAGTGAAAAAGGACTACCATTATTCTTCCTCTTCTCTACACAGCTTTACTACCACATCTACTACTGTCGACCAATACAATTCCACCACCACATCCATTACCATTGACCACTACAACACCCTATACCCCCTGGCCTTTCCTTCTTTCTCTCTCCCTCTCCAATTTACCTATTATTGATTTCTCTGAATCAATAATAACTCATGCCTAATGAGTAAACAATAATAAGACATAGAACATGAAAAACCTAAAGATTGAATTTTTGCAAGTAGTTTTACTAGAAAAATGCAATTTCATCACTAATTGCTTAAAACTAGAAGGAACCATTAGTGAACACCTAAAAGGGTGTCCAAAAACAATTGGTAAAAACCATTCTTTCAAAGGTTTTTGAAAAATATGTGATTCTTCTCTTATTTTGATTTGTTCTCCCTCTTTCTTTGTATGTTGCTTGGATATACTCTCTCTCTCTCTCTCTTCATTGATCTGCTCTTTCTTCCTTCGATTTGTGTATTTTTGTATTTGATTTGATGCCAATAGCTATATAGTGGGGATTAGCTGATGGTGTGTAGGTGAGTGGTGTTGTAGGTGGTTGGTAATGGGTAGTAGTAGTGTTGCTAATAAAGATAAGGATACTTTGGTAATTTTAAATCCTTTACATATCTATCCTTGTAAGGTTTCTTTTACCCTAAGTAAACAATGGAATAGTAATTACATTTGGATCCTCTAAAGTTATTTTTCCCTAAAATTACAAATTAATGATCATCATTGTTTAGATTTTTTTAAAAAGATGATACTACTGAATTTTTCAAGACTCTAGATAATTGTAATAATTGATTTGTAACTTTAGACAACCTTAGGAAAAAAATTATTTTAGAGGATCTATTTTGATAGTGATTATATGTTTATTGCATTCCTATGAACGAAGATTTCATTACACGTTTATTATATATGGTAAAATGAATAAACCGTTAGTAAATTCATGAAATCCTTTAAGAACTAATTTTGAGTAAAATCAATTTGATTATTAAAGCCAACCAACTCATACAATCTCACTCCCTAAACTAGCTCAACTGCAATATTCACATTCTAACTTGGGTTACTTTATGTATGTAACCCTAATTCAATCATCAAAAGATACTTTTAAATTCTCCACTTTCTGTTTGTCTTCTTCATCAAGGTAACACAATAACCTAATCTTTCTCCTCACTTTTGTGCTTTATACGGTGTTTTATTATAGATCTATGCTATATATTTGAGATTTTCATCAATCTTTGTATGCTCACTCTCGAGAGACATCACTTTTAGAATTGTAAAGTTCTCCCCTTCTATTTTTTTTTCCTAATTCTTTTATACCTTTCTCTCTCTCTCTCTCTCTCTTGCTTTCATTAACTTATACATATTTGTACTCTTATTTACAAAATTGTCCTACAGTAGATAATCCTTGTGCCAATAGAGTAATTTCCTTTGTCGCCTTGTCTTTTTGTAACATGGGTCCACTTTCGCTGTATTCATATGGGCTTAATTAGATTCTTTTCGTCACTTGACAATATTCATAAAAAAAGCGCTATATGCTAAATCAAAGACGACAAAACTATTATTTCTTCACCAAAGATATGGTTAAGCATTGATCTATATATTTAACTATTCATAGTTATTTTATCCTTGTAATGAAATTGAATTAAATCTAACAGTAAGCAACTCGAATTTAGTTCAAATAATTACTCAAGTTTGATTATATTATAGTCGAGTTAAGCTTGAGTTAGATCTACTAAAATAGTTTACCAACTTAAGATTGAACTTCATAATATTTGTCTTGATGAGTTCATAGACCTAGTTTTCTCTAAGACAAATTTAAGCAGTAATTAAGTTCGAATCAAATTTAGATATCAATGTTATCTTATTAGAAGAAATAATAACATTTAGTTCATGTATAATTTTGAATAAAACTTAAGAGTTCGAAATTTTAAATTCGGTCGGGTTTTTATTGAATTTATGCTCGAATCTAAACGCTATACTATCCTGACATGATTCGTTTACATCTTTTGAGGCAAAATTTATGCAGCACCAAATCTAGATAATTACACAACTACACATGTATCTACTCATTTTCACTTGATGGATGTTCGGTTTGACATTTAATAACTATATAAAACCATTAGAATGACGGAGAAAAGCCACGAGGGACTTTTCACTAAAAAGGGCAAATCCACCCTATGTTTCTCCCCACTTTGATAATTCGGAGTGTGGATGGGGTTCCGTGGTTTGACATTTCCGCATGCGTCCAGCACACAATTATTATCCATCAATGACTTGCACGATTGGATTAAAAATAACTCTGAACATACAGCTCTTTTTTAATTAAAAGTCTCGAGGTGAGGGCACATAACGCAAAACCCTAAGCTTGTCCATGGCGAACCATAGTTAATAATTTAGCTTGCATGCCTCAATATTAAATTAAGGCAAAACCTGATCTGATTGACCAAGTGAATTACATGGATTAGAAGTGTTGAAGTGGACCCCACTCCTAAAGCTAAAGCAAGCAAGTTTTGTATGAACATATGAATTAAAATACATGGTGGTTGATTAGTGACGGGAGCAGCATTTTCTGCATGCTCTATAAGAAAGAATATCCTAGGATTGGTTAAAGATGACGTGATAAATGATGTCCACATTATGCTTCTCCTGCTCCACTGCAAAAGCAATCACCAAAAACGCATGTATTCTCGTGTCATCATCCTCTGAGCGTTAGTGTCAAAGATTTTTGCTTTAAACGTTCATTTTAAGAATAAATTCGATATTGTAACATTTATCTTATCTTTTTTCCCTTTTTTTTTTCAACTTATATAATTTTATGGAAAACTTTATCTATTTTATTGAAAGATTAATATTCATGTAGTTAAATTACAATTACTTTAACCATTTGTCTTTTCTTTAAAAGTTAACGTTGCATCACTCATATTTTTTAAAACATAATTCTAAATCCTTTCTTTTTTTTTTTTTTAGTTATTAGATAAAATGAAACTAATAGATGCACACCCACAGTACATGTATAAAAAATAAATAAAGCAATTCAAAGGAACTTATAACATACCCAATTAGGAAATCAAATTGTATACGCAACATATCATTTGATAAAAGAAAAAATAATTACATAAACGATTTGAAAAGTGCATGAAAAATAAAAAAAAAAAAGAAAAGAAAAAAGAAAAAAAAAAAACTAAAACTATGCTACGTCAGTTGCTCAAGAAAATATTTCAGGAACCTAAAATGGAATGCCAAAGAAAAAACATTATCACTGATTTTCTTTCTAATAGGAAAAAAAAAAAAAAACTAAAAACTAAAGAGTCAAATAAACATTTAACTACTAAAGTTAAATAGTTGCTCAAGAAAATATTTCAGGAATCTAAAATGAAATACCCAAAAAAAAAACATTATCACTTATTTTCTTTCTAATAGGGAAAAAAAAAACTAAAAAGCCAAATAAACATTTAACTACTAAAGTTAAAACCAGTAATCCAAAAACTGTATGGTCTTCTTATGACTCTAATACTACCTCCAAGAGATGCTTTTATATTGATTGAAATAGTGACACAATCAATTTTATGTACTAATCCAACCAATGTTTGAGAGCAATAAAAGAATTACTTTATGATTATATAAAATTAACAATTTGCTATAAATATGTACTTTAATAATGATTATTATATTATAATTAATAATAGTGAATAGACAATAGTGAGTAATGATTTTTATAACGTGGAGATGAATAATTATTAGTGGTTCAAGACAAAACGAATTATTATAATTTTTGTTATTACAAAAAACAAATTTGATAATTAAAGGTTGTGAGTGAATTGAAGATAGTGGATAGTGATATTATATTATAAGGAGGAGTCGAATAAAAAAAATTAGTTGCTTAAACAACATAGAAGATAATATGAACATGAATTTAGCTAGATTTAGACTTTCAAACTCCATCGAGACAAAGATGGGCTGTACTTACCATAAAATAGCTACATGTATGGCAACATCAATTATGAATTATTAAAATGTAATAATTATTCACAGTTGATAGTGGTAATTTTACATTTTTGTAATTATCAAAAGCAAATATAAATAATCAACTATGGTTAGTGAATTAACAATGGTAGATGACGATTATTATATTATAATGTTGGGAGAAATCATTGTTAGTTGTTGAATAATAAAGCAAATTATTTTAATTTTCATAATTATCAAAAGCAGTTGTGATGTAAATGAGTTGGACTTTGAATATATGGAACACTTGAACAATCAAAAGTAGAAGAGTTATAGGGTTAGAAGCAATAAGGTCAGAATGTCGCAGAAAGAAGGAGTTCAAGATACATTACAACCAGCTAGAAAAATATAGCCTATGATCTTCAATTTTACTTTTTGAGTTGTGGATCAGTTAACTTTAGGAGCCTATAACTTTTCACATATGGAGAGTTGGAGCCTATAATTTGTCAATAAAGACCGATTCCGGTCTACTTTGGTTTAGAGTAAACTTCCTCACCATTTAGCAATATTTAATAATTCAAATTTGTAGGTTTTGGTAAGATACTTAGTTGTCAAAGAATTGATGTTATCTTAAGAAAGCATGTATTTATTTTATTTGTTTTATGATATTATGAGGCATGTATTTCAATCATTTTCCTGGCTTCATTTATGGAATGCCCTAAGAAGATTGTAGATTACCTCAATGGTCTAAGAATTGATACTTATAGGAGACAACATAATAATAGAAGATAATAAATGGGCATGGCTTGTGATGACCCTGTTATGTCCTAAAGCGGTAGAATTACAATGGTCTCACTATATAAATTAACCTAAGATAATAACTAACCTCTTAATCACCATCGTAGATGTGATTTATATAAGACATCCACAACTATCCATTTTGAAGTAAACAGTTTGTACAAGATTATTGATAAGATTATCTACTTATGAACGTAGGAAATATTTATACAATGTAACATCCTGATAAATAAAATATTACATAATCAACATATACATCTAAGAGTTGTTAACATGACTCTCTAAAACTTCTATAAATTAGCTAATTTGATCCTCACTCTCCCAAAGTTCTTTAATAGGGTACAAATCTTTGAATAACTGTAACATGACATTTTAATTGCCATTTACACAAAAATCTATAAGGGTATGAGCATCTAACAACTTAGTAAGTACTAATGGAGACATAAGATTGTATAACAAATACAAACATGGTTTTTAAACAATTAATTAAATACAATGCAACACATAAATACCATTAAACAACATGGTCTGGTTTAAAGTAAACAGTTCGTACAAGATTATTGATAAGATTATCTACTTATGATCGTAGGAAATATTTACACAATGTAACATCCTGATAAATAAAATATTACATAATCAACATATACATCTAAGAGTTGTTAACATGACTCTCTAAAACTTCCATAAATCAACCAATTTGATCCTTACTCCCCCAAAGTTCTTTAATAGGGTACAAATCTTTGAATAACTGTAACATGACATTTTAATTGTCATTTACACGAAAATCTACAAGGGTATGAGCATCTAACAACTTAGTAAGTACTAATGGAGATATAAGACTGTATAACAAATACAAACATGGTTTTTAAACAATTAATTAAATACGATGCAACACATAAATACCATTAAACAACATGGTTTGGTCTATTGTGAAATTAGAGAAACTTCACCCACCATATTCTGGGTTGAAGAGCATCAATACTTATGCAACAACTTATGACCAAATCCAATGACCATTATTCTATAGTGCTATTCCTTTCGAAAGTGTCATTATTTGGTTAAAGAATCTTAATCATCCCTTAAAGGGTTGCAATGCATGTTTAATTAAGGTATTAGGTCAAATATGGTTGAACTCAGTTTGAGGTGATAAAAAAATTTCACTCTATATCATTTACAACAAACCATTACGATAAAGCATTAGTATATAACCAAATGATAAGAGACACATAATCATGCACACAAACATCTACCTATATGCACAAACAATACAATCTTAAGTCTCCAAGTATTTTAATATAGTATTCTAAAATACAATAACATATTGATCCCAACTTATCTAATATCCTTGATTTGCTCACCCAACTTGCTATAAAATCAACTCACCACCGCTTGTTTTTATGATATAAATACTTTTTTAGTATTTATACCCTTATGACATATAATCTTCAAATTATAATTTTACCCAATTATCCAAATTTTATGTTGCTTATAATTGAATTTAGTCTATGTTAGTTTCTAATTCAGTTTTTGAATTGGTTCTTGAATTAGCTTCTGATTCAACTTTTGTTTACAGTTTATTATTATTATTTTCGATTTCAATTTTGGCCTAATATTTTCTACTTATTTAATTTCCAACTTTACGTATTATTCATTTACATGTAATTATTATATAATACACATAATACATACATCTAACACCTAAAACACCACAAAGACCATCCTACATCATCAATTAACATTCCAAAATCTCTAATTACGAGCTAAATCAAAATTTTTATCATATTAACAATAAATCGCAAAATTAAGCCCAAATATTACCTTCTATATATGATTTTAAGGCCTAAAAATTAAGTAAAATTTTCAAAAATTAATTTTTAGAAAATTTATTCATACTAGTAAAATATGTATCTTAAATAGTCTACACAAAAATTTTGAGACCAAAACTACATCATTAAGGTCATTTAAATCAAAATTGAAAATTGTCTCAAGTTTAATAATTTCATAAGGGCAATATATCCTATGTCCTAAATTTATCAATTTGACATTATACCTTAAATCTAAATACAAAAATACCTCAAAATACCAAATTTCATAGTTTTCCATATATAATGGATATTTTTAACAAATTAAACAAAACTTGAAAAGAAATTTAGACTTACTATTCTATCGACTTCTAGCCACTAGTGGTGGCTCCACTTATGTCGGTAGCTCCAGGCGATGGGGCAGCTATCCAATGGTGGTCACCATGTCTTTCTAGGTGGTTGTCAGGTTTCGTTTCCACTCTAATGGCCCATTTGCATTATAATTTGTTAATTTTTGGTAAAATTGTTTTCTCTCCTCTTTTCACCTCTCCCTAAATTTTTCTAGACTCTAAACGAGCAAAAATAAATTGTTGAAGAGTTGTTCTAAATTTATAGTGTTGTTTATGTATTGTTATTAAATTATTTGTGGCCAAGTGTCCCTTATCCTCTCTCTTTTTCACTTTTTACTTGGGTTAATTTTATTGGTTAAATTTCCATCTTCCATTTCTAATTTCATTCCCATAAATCTAGAAAATTCTATACTTTCTAGTATTTTTCTTATTTTTTATGAATTTTTTCTTTATTAATTAGTATTATTTTAGAATATTTTAAGTATTTTAAATAACATTGGGTATTTTTATCTATATGTTAATGCATATTTAGTATAAATCAATGTTCCTAAATATTATTTATATTATTTTATCATTTTTTGTATGTAGATAATTTATCTTTATCAGTTTATTAATTATCGGAACTCATTTTACATGTTTTTAATAAATACGGAGTAATATACTTATAACTTAATATTATAATACTTAATTATTTTATTATTTATTTTCCTAAATTCAAGTTTATGAAATCACTTTTACTAGTATTCATAAATTCGTTGTAAAATTTGAGCTTGATCAGGCAACTTACCTTATCACCTTAAATTTTACACATTAACTCCGAATACTTGATTGTAGATCTTACATTTCTACCTCTGTTCAAAAAAAGTTTTGTCCTCAGAATTTTTGTATATCTACGTCTTACTTATTTAACAAAAAATAACAGCTTACACTCTTTTACTAACCTAGAAATCAAAAGAGCTAAGGATACCATTTCATCATTGTTGCATTTGGTTTTCAAGTGACCTCCAAATCTGAACCTTCATTTCATTGTAACTTCACATATCTTATATCTCGATTCCTTAACTTCTGAACTTGATTATCTAGTATTTTTATGGGTTACTTAACAACTTGAAAATTCCTCTTCAATTCCATTAGCTTGATCTCCACGATTGCATTCGGATTCTTAACAAATTTTTTTAATATCGAAACATGAAATACATCACGGTATCCAGATAGAATTGGGGGTAAAGCTTTTCTATAGGACACATTACCTACTCTCTCTAATTCTTCAAATGGACTAATATATCCTTCACTCAACTTCCCTTTTAAGCTAAACTATCTTAGTCTCTTGAATGGGCTTATCTTAACATAAACATGATCTCCAACTTTCAAACTTCAATGGTCTTCTCTTCAAATCAGCTCAACTCTTACAACAATCTTGAGCTTCCTTGATTCTTTGTTGTATAATCTTAACTTTTTCATTCGTTTGGTTAATCATAACGGGTCCAATCATTGCATACTCCTTATGATCCCAATATAATGGCGATCTACACTTTCTCTCATATAACGCTTCATAGGGTACCATTTTGCATAGTTGTGTGGTAACTATTTTTCTAGGTAAATTATATTAATGGAAAATATTTATCCTAATCACCATTGAAATCCAATACACAAGCTTGCAACATGTCTTCTAAAGTGTGAATTGTTCGCTTAGATTGCTCATTTATTTGTAGATGATGAGCTATATCAAATTATAATTTTGTATCAAAAGCTCTATGCAAACTTTGGATACAAATTGACTATCTTGATCAGAAACAATACTTTTAGACATACCATGTAATCTCATTATTTTTCAAATATATAATCTCGCCATCTTTTCTATTGAATTTCTTGTTTGATAGGGTAAGAAATGTGCACTCTTTGTTGATCTATCTATAATTACCCAAATTGAATCATAACTAACTTGAGTTCTAGGTAGTGTTACCACAAAATCCATTATAATATGATCCCATTTTCATTTTGGTATCTACAAAGGTTGCAATGGTCCACTCAGTCTTTGATGTTTCGCTTTAAGTTGTTGGTATGTAATATATTCTACTACATACCATGCAATATCTCTTTTCATTCCATTCTACCAAAACATTGATTTTAAATCATGGTACATCTTATTTCCTTCCAAGTACACAGTATAACCCTTAATGGGCGTTTCATCTATAATTTCCTTTTTTATGTTAGGATCTTGTGGCATACATATGCTTCCTCTAAATTTTAATATACCTATTTCATCTACTTTAAAATCAAAATTATTCTCTTTGCTTAGGTTTTCTTTTATTTCTTTCATGTCCTTATCCTCCTTTTGCTTCTATTTAATTTTCTCCAATAAGGTAGGCTATATTAGTTAACTATTAGGTTCACATTAGTCAAACCTAATTTCTAACTTTTCAAATTCTCGTACCAACTCACATTGGAAAGTTAACAATAATGCAACTTGTTCATAGTTCTTCTGACTTAAAGCATTAGCTACAAGATTGGCTTTTGCAAGATGATAATTTATATTCAGATCATAATCCTTAATTAACTTCAACCGTCGCTTTTGTCTTAAGTTCAACTCCTTTTAAGTAAAGAAATACTTTAAACTCTTATGATTAGTATATATTTCACATCGTTGCCTATATAGGTAATGTTTCCAAATTTTTAAAGCACACACCACTGTCGTATGTTCTAAAGCATGGGTTAGATAATCTATTTCATGTGGTCTCAATTGCCTTGATACATATGCAATGACTTTTCCATCCTACATCAGCATACAACCCAATCTATTCCGAGAAGCATCACTATATATACTATGTGGCTTATCTGGATTAGGTGATGTTAATACTGGTGTCTCAGCTCACATTGCTTAATCCGCTCATATTTTAGATCTTTCTAGGTCAATTGAGTCAATGGTCTTACAATCTTAGAGAAATCATTTATAAATCATCGATAGTATCTAACCATGCCTAGAAAACTTCTCGCTTCCAAGATAGCGGTTGTCTTCTTCCATTCCATTATTGTTTTCACCTTTTTAAGGTCTATAGAAATTCCTTCACTAGATACAATGTGACCTACAAAAGAAATCTCATTTAACTAGAAATCACATTTACTTAACTTAGCATACAACTTATTTTCTCTTAACTTCTACAATGCCAACCATAAATATCTGCATCTCGTTTTTAGTTTTTGGATAAATCAAAATATTATCAATAAACACGACAACAAATTTGTCTAAGTGGTTGGTATGTATAATTCATTAAGTCTATGAACATAGTTGGAGTTTTCGTTAAATCGAAAGGCATCACAAAAAATTCATAATGATCATATCGTATCCTAAATGCAGTTTTAGGCACATCCTTTGGCTTAACTCACAATTGATAATATCCCAATCTTAAATCAATTCTAAAAAATGCAATTGCACCCTGTAACTGATCAAACAAATGATCAATGTATGGTAGCAGATACCATCTTTCTTCTTTGTAATAATACTAGTGCTCTTATGATGAAACACTTGGACGAATAAATCCTTTGTCTAATAACTTTTGAAGTTGCTTCTTTAACTCTTGAAGTTCCATCGGTGACATTCAATATAGAGCTTTAGAAATAGGTTCAGTTCTAGAGACTAACTTGATGGTGAAGTCCAACTCTCAATGTGGAGCTAGACTCAATAAATCCTCTAGAAGCACATCTAAAAACTCACATACTATTGGTATATCCACTACTTTGGGTGTCTCTTTCTTCACTTCAATAGTAAATACCTAACAAAACTTCCACTTATTCCCTTCTACCTTTGTTCCATACATTTTATCACATATATCAATGATAGCTAATTTCAATTTACTTCCACCTACTTTTCCTTAAACACCATTTCTCCATCATTTAAAATAATGGTATTATTACTACATTCCACATTTACTTTATGCTTAGATAGCCAATCTATTCCCATAGTTACATCATAACACTGTAAAGGTGATATTACAAGACTTATAGGGTACTCTTTCTCCTAAATTTTAATTTAAACATTGTTTACCACTTCTTAAGTTGTTACTTTCTCTCCAGTAGGTGTTCTAAAGTTGTATTAATTTCAATTACACTAATCCCCTTCTTATTCACAAACTTCTGACTTGTAAAAGAATGAGATGCACCAATATCAAACAATACAAAAGTAAGTTGTCCATTTATAAGCACATATCTTGGAATATACTAATACTATGATTACTAATTAGAATTGCATTCATAAATCTCAAAATTTAAGTATATAAATTTAACTTACACTTAAATTATCACCAACACAGATAATTTGAGTATGTACCTATCACAAGTCCATTAGTTTCCTCTTTAGCTCCCATATTTTCTTCAGTATCGTCATGATAGTACTCCTCCATTCAATTAGCAAAATCTTCATCCTCCTCATTTTCCATTTCCTCTATGGCAAAAACATGAGTAGGTGCAGTTGTGTTACCAAAATCTCCAATCCTCCTGGCTCCTTATCTAAATTATAAACAATACCTAGAGACATGCCCATTCCTACCACATTTGTTACACTTCACTGGTTTCATTTTAGGGCAAGCTCGTAGCATATAGTTTTGATCACCACATATAAAACACTTTCCCTTAAGTTGAGCACAATTTCTAAGGAAATGATTTACTTTACATTTCTAGCACTTAACATTGCCGTCCTTGTCATAAAATTCAAACTGGGCACCAATTGTACAAGGCTATTAGCTAAAGTTGTTGGTTTCTTTCTTTTTTTCCCAGAACTATTAGTAGCACCTGGGTATGATCTCTTGAATGATGAACTGCATTGATAACCCTTGTTAATCTTTTGACTCCAAATTCACTGCATCCTTACACAATTGTTTTCTAATTGCCTCACCTTATCCACCACTTCATTATAAGCAAAGAACCATAATCCTCTAACTTACAACACATAGTAAGATCATACCTAGTAAGAAACAAATCCTTATTTAACTCAGGATTATCTTGATAGGAAGTAGGTGCATGCTGCAATAATCTATTAAATTCAATTTCATACCGAGTCACATTCATTTCCCCCTTCTTAAGTTCAAATAGATCTCTCACCATCTTGTTTTGAATACTATGAGAGAAGTACTCCTTGTTAAATTCCTCTTTAAACTTTTCCCAAGTAATATTATCCCCTAATTGTGTCTCTCTTGAGTGCCACTAGATTCAAGCAGCCAATTTTAAAATAAAGGTACCATATGACAACTTTTAAGACTTCAGGCTTCAAAAGGCCTCAAAACTTGTTTCAACTTAGGCTAGCCAATCATCAGCCAGGGTTGATTTACCCATTTCTCCTTCAAAGCAACAATTTTCCTCTATGAACTAGGGAAGCTTGTTTACATCGTAAGGTCATTCTATTCTTTGTTTAACCTCTTGTAGCCTTTTATTACCCGTATTACTACCAGTAACAAGATATTGAACTAGTGTTCCTTATTGCCTTATCATTGTATACATATTAAAAAGTAATTGCCCAATAGGAATAGCTTCTTGTGGTAGTAGAGGTATATCCTGTATGGATTGTTTCCTTAGGAGTGATGGTACTCATGGTAGAGGGTTCTGATTTCCCTCAGAAGTTCCATTATGACTTTTATCTCCAATTTTAGCCATTATTAACTTAATATTTATAACTTACAAAACCCGTACACATATATATTCATAAGTCATCCAATTCTTATTTTTATAAATATTTCAAGAATCGTTGAATTTTTGTGATTTGTACTTATATAAAATAATAATAATGATATCATTTTAGTCAACATGCATAATAAGTATAACTTTTACTATTGACTTGATTCTTGCTTTACATCATCATAGTTGATTACAACTCAAGAAAACAAAATGTACAACTAGATAGACCTTTAAGTACATACATGAGATTTACAACTTGAGTACATCGCTACATACATTAACTTGTAGAAACTTGATATTTATAACTGTACATAACAAGAGATTTACATTTCTGATCACTAAGATTACATTTGATTAGATTACATAGACTATTTACAACATCTATATATGATCTAAGAGCTACAAAATACATCAAAAGGTTAGAAAATAGATTAAATAATCAAAGATACATCAAATTCAATTAAAAATACTACTGGATCACATCTAAGGATCAAGCAAAATAAGTCAATCAATTGTAACTAATCCTCATTAGAACTATTTATAGCAGCAATCTGGTCGAAAGGAACCCACTCTATATGTCCACCCACTATGTTATCTTTCTCTTCACTTGCAGATTTAGAACTTATGGATATTATCTTAGGGCTTTCGGGGATTGAAATCACCTCATACACTTCATCATCTTCAAACTCATCTACATGGCCATTTCTTACTCCATTTATATCATCATCAACTATAGCTTACATAACTATAGCATATATGTCCACATTAGATTCATTATCACCATCCATCCCCTATTCATCCTCCTTAAGTTCTTCTTCTTCAAGTTCTTCCTCCTTAGGATCCTCTTCTTTTGGTTCCTACTCGACATTAGCCCTATTTTCCTAATGATTACTATGTGAATCTGACTGGGTTGCCTCTTGTAGTTCTACAGGTTGTGGGTTAACCTGTAGTAGTCTAGCCATCATAGGCTCAGGGTTTGGTTCATTAGGTGCCAATTGTATCTCTTTACTTGCTTTGGTTGGTTTAGGGAAATAGGGAAACCAATCAATAATCCCTAAAGGATAATGCCTATGAATATGTGGTCCACTAGTAGGAATATGGGTGATGCTAGTAAGATAGGGTCTCCTTTCTTCTAATCTAGCTGGAAAATACCTCACTAGAATCATCAAAGCTATGGTTCCTTCTCTATCTAACCATCTTTGCTTGAAAGCTACTATTGTAGTATACCTATTATCTCGCGGTCATAGGTTCATCTCCATTAATGTCCATTGATCTTGCTAAGTAGAGCTCAATCCATAGAAAAACATATCAATAATCTCATCTACAGTTCTAAACATATCCCAATTAGCCATCTTTGACAGTAGTCGTTGCATCTTAACCCTATAGTTAATAGGAGACTCCTCTTCATTCCATTTAAATTGTATCTAGCTAACTATCAACTCACCCCTATGATCTTATAATTAAACTTAAGATAAGTTAGCACTCAACACACTAAATATTATACTTACTTCTACTTTAATATGCACATCATTTACCACTCACTTAATACTACCTACTCTCACTATGTTCTTATAATATCTACTTCTTTTAATTATGACACTTTAAAGTGAGTTTACTAGAACTACGCTCTGATACTAACCAAGGATTATTATGCTCTAAAGTGATGGAGTTACAATAATTCTATTGTATGAACCAACCTAAGATAATTATTGACCTTTTAATTGCTATCGTAGATGTGATTTACATAAGGTATCCACAATTACTCGCTTTAAAGTAAATTGTTTATATGAGATTGTTGATAAGATTAGGTACAGAACTCTAAGTCATGTTTATATATATATATATATATTAGGTACAAAACTTTAAGTCATATTTATATTAGGTATATATAAATTGTTTGTATTGTCTTATAATCTAAGGAAATATGTATACGGCATAACATCTTGATAAGTAAAACATTACATAATCAAACCATACATCTAAAAGTTGTTAACAAAACTCTCTAGAACTTCCATAGATTAGCCAGTTTGATTCTCACTCTCCCAAAGTTCTTCAAAAGAGTACTAACTACCAGATAATTATAATGCGACATTTTAACTGTTACTTGCAAGAAAATTTATAAGGGTACGAGCATCCAACAATTTAATAAGTACAGAAGGAGACATAGGACTGTATATTAAACACAAACATTTTTCAAACAATTAATTAAATGCAATGCAAAACTCAAATGCCATCACATAACATAATCTAGTCCGTTATGAAATTAGGGAAATTTCACTTGCCCTAATTCGAGTTAAGAAATTTCAATGCTTATGCAACAACTTACAACTAAACCTATAGACCATTATGCTATAGGGTTATTCCTTTTGAAGGTGTTAATATTTGATTAGAGAATTCTAATTATCTCCTAAAGGGTTACAATGCATGTCTAATCAAGGTATTAGGTCAAATATGGTTAAACTTAGTTTAGGGTGAAAAAAATTTCACTTTACATCATTCACAACAAACCATCATAGCAAGGCATCAATATACAACCAAATGATCAAAGACACATAAGCTTACACACAAACATCTACCTATAAGCACAAATAACACAATCATAAGCCTCCAAGTACTTTAATATATTACTCGAAACTACAATAATATATCGATCCCAACTTACCCTAGATCCTTAATCTGCTCACTTAACTTGCTATAGGATAAACTCATCACCGCTTATTCCTATAATGTAAATACCCTTTTAGTATTAATACCCTTATGACATATAATCTTCAAATTATAATTTGACCTAATTTTCCAAAATTTGTGTTACTTATAACTGAATTCATCCTAGGCTAGTTTTTGATTGAGTTTTTGAATTGGTTCTTCAATTAGCTTCAGATTCAACTTTTGTTTATAGTTTTTTATCTATAAACCTTACAAATTCTTTTCAAACTAATATGTGAAATTTATCTAACTATATTTGGATATCGCAAGTCTCCTATTTAGCTCCTAACCAATATTTTAGTAGATATGGTATACCCTACTCTTAATTTAATTATTGAATTTGCTCTTGATGGGAGAGTAACTTACGTTTTTCACAAAATTTTATAAATTTATAATCCAAATCATATTTATATTATATTATTATAATATTATCAATTTTGACCTAATATTTTCTACTCATTTAATTTCCAACTTTACATATTATTCATTTACATGTAATTACAATATAATACACATAATACTTACATCTAAGATCTCAAACACCACAAATACCATACTAAATTAGCAACTAACATTCCAAAATCTCTAATTACATGTTAAATTAGAATTTTTACCAAATTAACATTAAATGACAAAATTAAGCCCAAATATTGCCCTTTATGTATGATTTTAAAGAATAAAAATTAAGTAAAATTTTAAAAAATTAATTTTTTAGGAAATATTTTCATAGCAATGAAATATATATCCTAAAAGTGTATAAAAAAATTTTGAGGCTAAAGCTATATCATTAAGGTCATTTAAATCAAAATTGAAAACTAACTTGGGTTTAGTGATTTTTTAAAGGCAATATATCTAAAGACCTAAATTTATCAAATTGACATTTTTCCCTTAATCTAAATACAAAAATACCTTATACTACCAAATTTTATTATTTTCTATATATATTTGGTATTTTAAATAAATTAAACAATACTGGAAGGGAAATTAGGAGTCACTGTTCAATTGACTTCCAGTCACCAGTGATGGCTACACCTATGTTAGTAGCTTCAAGCAATAAGGCAACTGTCCAGTAGTGGTGGCCGTCCCTCTTTAGGTGGTCATTGGGTTTAGTTTCCACTCTAATGCCCTATTTGCACTATAATTTGTTAATTTTGATTAAATTGTTTTCTCTCCTCTTTTTACCTCTCTCTAAATTTTTCTAAACTCTAAGCTAAAAGAAATGAATTTTCAAAGAGTTGCTCTAAATTTATAGTGTTGTGGAGGTATTGTTATGAAATTATTTATGGCCAAGTATCCCTTATCCTCTCTCTTTTTTTACTTTTTACTTATGTTAATTTTATTAATTAAATTCCCATCTTCTATTTACAGTTTGCCATGCCCTAAATCTAGACAATTCTTCACTTTTTAATATTTTTTTTTCTTCATTTTTTATGAATTTTATTTAATTAATTGGTATTATTTTACCATATTTTAGGTATTTTAAGTAATTTTAGGTATTTTTACCTATACATAAATACATATATAGTACAAATCAATACTCTTAAATATCATTTTTTTTATTTTATGATTTTTAGTGTATATATAATTTATATGTATCAATTAGTCAATTATCGGAACTCATTTTACATGTTTTCAATAAATAATGGGTAATATACGTATAACTTACTATTATAATACTTAATTATTTTATTATTTATTTTCCTCAATTCAAATTCATGAGATCATTTTACTAGTATTCCTAACTTCATAAAATTTGAGCTCAATTGAATAACTTATCTAATTACCTTAAATTTTATGCATCAACTCCGAACATTTGATTGCGGGGCTCACAAACCCTATTGACAACCTCCTCTTATCTGTAGACATTAAACGTCCAATAACAATGAAGGTAATCAAAGGTAATTGATGTTATGCTAACTCTTTTTGGAGGTGATGATTGGGTAACTTAAGGAGAGATGCTTATGGAGGTGATGGTAGGGATTTTGGGGATTTCAAGTTAAAGGTAGATATTACTTATTTCAATGGAAGATTAGAAATAGAAGAGTTTTTAGATTAGATTGCAAAAATTGATAGGTTCTTTGATTATTTGGAAATTCTATTACAGAAGAGAGCTATATTGGTGGCTTATAGGTTGAGAGGTGGGGCTTCTGCTTGGTGGGAACACATTCAATATAGAAGAGGGCGAGAAAGGAAGGGTTTGATACACACTTGATATAGGATGAAGTATTTATTAATGAGGGATTTCTTACCTCTAGATTGCCAACATATCCTATTGCAATAATATTAACATTGTTAATAAGAGAATAAATTTGTACATGAGTACATAATAGAGTTCATGAGGTTGGTAAAGAGGAACAACCTCCATGAATTAGAAGGTATAGGTCCTAGTTATGTAACCAAGAGAGGGGGTGGGGGGGTTGAACGGTATGGGGTGAGGGGGTGAGTTGGTTTCTTTTTTAAAATTTAAGATAATATTCAAATTTTTAAAAGTTTATCCCTTCATTACTTAAACAATTGGCTTGAAGATAAATGGATAAAACAATGTATATATGAATAGAAAATCAAGAAAACGAATTATAGTGCTTTGACTTTGTGCCTATTACACTCTTCCAATTTCACTACCAAGGACCGAGTTTATTTTACTGTAGTATTTCCATTATCCACTTGTTCTTATGAAGCATAACTTGAGAGATTACAAACATGATATCCTCTTCTTTGACTCACTTTATCTCACACTTAGGCTAATACTCAGAACTACAAAGATTCAAAAGTCTCTCTCAAACAAAACTAAAACATAAATGAATACAAAATGAATAAGGTAAATAACACATTAGTTCCTCAACAATTAAGAACTAAGGTAAAGATATGTAAGTGAGCTTTTGATCGATCTTTTGTTCTTAGATAAGTAAAATTACAGCACTTTTGTATGATAATGGTAATTTGCTTTTCTTTTTTTGTCCATATGTATTTTAGATCTGAAGATTTGCCTCTTTAAATACTGATGCTTGCAATGACTGATGCCTTGATATAAGGCAAGTCTATCAAAAAATTATTTCATCTTATTCTTTGCAAAAATACTTGTGTATTATCTCCTTGTTGACCTTCCATTTTTGTGGGATTCTTTCAATAAGATGAGAAGATGAAATATCCTTTCATTTCTCTGGAATTTTGACAGTATATGTAAGGCAAACTTTGCTATCATGTTTGGTTCTTTTGACCCTAGTTAACATCGAGATAGTTTGATTGAAATTTCCCTAATATTTATTTATAAAACTTTCCAAACTTGATAGATTAAATTTGTTGTAAAAGAGTTTTGATTTTATCTCCATGGATTTTAATCCTCCTTAGTGGAACATATTGAATATATTTCATAAATATAATAAGTAAATGAAGCTAGGTCTACCCAAGTCTTAAATCAATATTTTTTAATCCGTGGTGCGCATGTCTAAGAAATATTTCCTATTTCTAGTTCCTGTAGTTTTTCATTCATCCTCTGATTTATCTTTTAATTTATCTTAGACGACTTATTCATTCATCAATACCACATTTAGATAACATCTCATTAGCATCCTTTTTGTTATTAATTTTGTTATCATCAAAACATAAGGAAGGGATTAACATTCTCCCCTTTTTATTGACAACAAAACCACATAACCATATTGCTTCAAATGAGAACACTTGCAGCATCCATATTTCTCAAAATGGTAACACCTACAACATTAAACAATAGCCATAATATATATATATATATATAGATATATATATATGTATGTATGTATGTATCTTCTTTTAGCCTTCTCCCCCTTTTGTTATTAGCAACAAAGGGAAGAACTTGTAATAACTTCCCTTAATATCATGATCTCTCTCAAAACATAGGTGAGTGCATGAAAGAAGGATCCATTTAAATCATCAAACCAATGTAATAGTTATATCATAAACTAAATGAAGGAGTAGAAACATAAAACCATACTCTAGTCACAGAAAGAAACAACATGGTCCAAACATAAAGAAAACATGAGAATATAGTCCAAAAGAAAATTAAAAGTTGACAAAAATCTAATTATTCTTTTTTGGATAAGACTTCTTGATTCTTCCAAAAGGAGATGGTTGATCTAATTTCTAGGGTTGATATAGAATTTGTCTTAAAGGAGTCTAGAGTAGAGCAAGGTCTTGATTAGGAATCTGATTAGCAGCACCAATAATAGAAGGAATGGGTTTGAGTTTAAGGGATGGATTGGAGGCTTGTGTAAAGGTTGAAGTAGTAGCTTGAGTTGAAGGTTGTTGAAATTCTTGGATTGGAATAGTAGGTTGGTCAGGAGATTTGTTTGTCTGAATAATGTTAAATGGTGATATGGTTGGTCAAGAAAGTGGTTGTTGGTTATCTAGGGGTAAGTCAGGTTGCTATGGAAAGGATGGTGAAGAGTGTAAGATAGAGTTATCCTTAGTAATTGGTGGATTAGCTAACTTATCAAATTGAGTTCTCATCAAATTCATGAAGTCTGTGAACTTTTTGTCTATCAAATCCTTAACTTCTTTTTTAAAGATCCCACTTCTTGAGCCGACTTCAAAATTCTTTCCTTTCAACCAACTCTTAGAATGATCTAATTCATCCTCTAAATAAGAAGTTCTCTTTGTTTTCTTTCCTTCATTAATTGAGAATTTCTCCCTTGTTTGTTTGTCAAATTCTTTACTTTTCTTCTTAAGCCTAATAGCTTTCTTACCTTTGACTTTCCTCACAATATCATAAGTACTCTCTAACTCTTGTTCTTTAACATCATTTGAATCACTCTTTGATTCCTCATTTGAATTCTCCCTTCAAATAAAGATTTAGGTAACTTATTCTTCTTATGCTTCTGATGGACATAAGAAGTGTAATCATCTGTGAATCAAACTGTATTCTTAACATTAACCTCCATGTGATTAATGTTGTACTCTTTAATAACCTTGATGGGCAATTGCCTCATAGCAATAGTAAGAATTTTAAACTTTTTAAATCAAGTGATTTCATTAGAAGATTTCCATAAGGTTTCTTTGCAAATGCATGCTTTATAATTAGATTTGCAAGATCAATTTTCCTTCCTTTTAGCATTGCTATTATAATCAATGCATCTTCCGAAGAGATTGAAGTTATACTCCCTTTCTTAGGCAAAATACAACTTATGACCAATTTGTGTAGTATTCTTATTAGCAACCTAAATTAAAAAACAAACACTTCCCTGCCTCTCTCTTCTATGTTAAAACATTTATCGCTTTTGGTAATCTCAATTTCTCTTTCTTACACTACAGAACTAAGTTTATCCCTTCTGCTCAAATCTAAGTTCTCATAGAATTTGAAAATTACTACCTTGTACCCAATAGTGTCTATTGTACAAAGTTCCTTATACCCAATAATACATAAAAATTCATCCCAGTAAAATCTATTTGTAGTGAAATACTTGAAATAAAAAAACATATGGTTCAATACAATCTAACTTCCTTTCTAAGGAGATAGATTTGGAAATTACCTTTTTCTTTGAACCTTTCATCTTAGAACGGACCATTTCAATGTTCTTTTCTTCTAACTTATCCTTTAGTACATCTTCTATGTTACGCCCTAAAGTCGCAGAGTTGCAATAGTCCCACCTTGTAAACCAACATATAATAGGAACTGACCTCACAGTGCTTATCATAGATATGATCTACACAAGGTGTCGACGACTCCTCGCTTTGAAGTAAATAGTTTAACTAAGATTTTTAGCTAAAATTTATAGTAAAATTAAAATCTTAAGTCATATATATATAATCACATCCACATTATCGTAGGATTCCTAGGAGTTCCTACATAATACAGTAGTTAACTAATGTACATATCATATATCAGTTCTTTATCCTAAGGATACTAGCAAGACTTGACTCCTCGGTTGTTCGAGTAGCTTTGTTATATATTAGATGTGCTTTACTTCGTAGGGAATACCTTAGGAAGATTCATTCATTTGCTTAATCTTCAAATTTTCCTAGATTTTGACTAAGCTTTTAATGTAACACTTGGAGCCAAAAATATGAAAATACAAAACTATGATTTTTCTTCTCTTGTACATTTTATATGATGTTTTCTTTGTTAGAGGTCTTAAGTAGACTCTATTAATTATATAACATGATGTTGAAACTACTTTAGCCCAAAAGTGTTGTGCTATCCCACTTTCATTTAGTAGAGTTCTTGTCATTTCTTGTATAGTTATATTTTTACATTCCACAACCCCCATTTTGTTGTAGTGTATATGGAGTTGAGAAATTGTGAGTGATTCCTTGGTCTTCACAAAATCAGATGAAATCTTCATTCTCAAATTCTTTACCATGATCTGTTCTAAGACTGATGATGGTATAACCTTTCCCATTTTGAACTTGTCTAGCAAACTTCTCAAAAGTATTAAAAGCATCACTTTTGTTTCACAAGAATGGAACACAATAGTATTAAGAATAGTCGTCAACAATTGCCATACCATATATGTTGCCTCATATACTCAACGTTCGAGTGGGTCTAAATAGATCTATATGAAGCAATCCTAAAGGTCTTTTAGTTATGATTACTCTTTTTGATTATGAGCTGATGATGTTAACTTATTCTTAAGATAGCTTCTGCAATGTACATCTTTTTTTACGTTTATCTTAGGTAATGCATAAACCAAATTATTTTTTGATAGGTTTTCCAATTGATTAAAATGTACATGACCTAACTTTTTATGGCATAGAAATGCGTTATTCGAAATACTAAGAAATAATTTTTCAATCTTTACTTTAGTTGGTTTAACTAAATATATGTTTTTTTTCCTAAATCCTTCATATAATTTTAAGCCATTCTGGTCATAAGCTTTTACTTTATTCTAATCAAACATCATTTTATAACCTTTGTCATAAAGTTGACTTATAGTTAGGAGATTATGTTTAAGTTCTTTTACTAGAGAGACATTTTCAATATTGTATGAAGGAGTTCTGATAATACCAGTGCCATTTATCTATCCTTTACCCTTATCTCAAAACTTAACAAATTTACCTTCCTTCCATTTGATGTTTGTAAAGAGGCATCTCCTATCATGTGATAAGAACATCCACTATGTATGATAGGAATTAGGTTACTAGACTATTGACCCTTAGTTGAGCCCGAGGACCAAAAGGATTAGCAAAATGAATCATCCTACTCTAAATGACTTCCGCTGAAGCCGAGTACCTCCTTGTTGACTTGTTCTATTTGTCGAGTCAAATAATTGCCTATTTCTCACAAATAGTGTGCCGAGATGCAGAAGGCTAAGACAACAACCAATCCTCATCTTCACTCATGCCTGTTCAATTACTTACTTGGCATTACCCTTGTTGAGAGAGAGAGTCCAGACTAATAAAGCCACCCTTGCTCGGACAACCAACCTGTCCGTACATTTTTGTTCGTATCCTCTAACGACCTGACTAATGTATCATTACCATGTATACAAAACCACGTAAGGAATTTGTTCTACTAACCATTACTTTTTTAGAATATTCATTTTTTTACCCTTTTGTACTCTTGTACATTATTTCTTTAGGATAATACCCTTTTTTGTCTTTTCCTTTTTGGGCATGTTGCCTTAAATTATCGAATATAATTACCTTTTGTACTTGTAGTTGTAAAAAGAAGAAGATTCATTATCATTAACACATTATGAGTGTTTTTTCATCCTTACATAAACACTGCCTGTTTTCTTTCGGTATCACTCTTATCCTAACCCTTGAGCAAGGCTAGGTGGCGAGTACCCTTACTGAATTGATTTATGCATCATATCGAATTGTGCCATAAGTCCTCAAAAGTTTCATTTATGTATCATATCTATTAGGGCTGTTTGTGGGTTTTTGCTTACTCTTCATTCGCATTTGTCCTTTTGCACATTCCCTATCACTTCCTTTTCGAGATTTCAGTAAGCTTGGACCCATCTTTGTGGCCCACCTTGTTTGTTCTTGGTTACGGTTTGTACCATCTTGGTATCAAAGTGGAGGTTTTGTTTGAGTTGACGTTTGTTTTTGAAGTTCTGTTTATACTCTGTTTTGTGTATGTGAAATAGAGCAAGTTACTGTATTCTTCTTAGTTGCTGTGTTTGCTAGCTGTTAATTTCCTAAAGTGTTTGTTTGAACTTTGAATCTGTAGAGAAAATTATTGACCCAAGTATAAACATTAGTGTTGGAGATGATAATGGAGTTGTTTACTATGGATGACAGTCTTAGGGAACCCTAGAAGCACTGACGAGAGACTTGATGAAGTGGCTAACCTCTTAGTGAATTTGACCCAAGCCGTTCATGCATTGACTTGCTTACCGACTAAGGCCGCGCAAAACACTCCATAAGCTGCTATACTTATTGAGGTCAAAACCTAGCTCGACTAGTTCAAGGTGGAGGGGTAAGTGGATGAGTAAAACAAAGAATAGACTTAAGGGAACTAGATGAAGAGGATGAGGAAGAGTATTTTGAAGAAGAGTAAGTTAGAGTCCCCATAGCATTTGACCATGTGAAGCTTCGGATTCCAAGCTTTAATGGATCTAGGAGTGTTGATGAGTATCTAAAATGGAAAGAGAAAGTGGAGTGTGTTTTTGAATATTATCATAATAAAGATTACGAGAAAGTGAGAACTGCTGTATTGAGTTCTCTAAATATGCCGCCATGTGATGGAAGAATTTCTAAGCTATGAGGAGGTGAGAGGGGTACTGAGAGATTAATACTTAGCCTAAGATGAAGAGAATATTCAAAAATAGGTTCATGCCAGAAACTTATCTGTAAGACACTTTTACTTAGCTTTAGGAGCTGTGATAAAGAGGTTGGACAATTGATGAGTATGTTTAGGAGTTTTAAATGCTCATGATTTGATGTGAAGTGGAGGAGTCTTCAGTATGAACAATCTTTAGATTTATCATGGGATTAAAAGGTGATATTCGCGATATTGTAGAGCTCTAACGATTTACTACAATAGATGAAGCCATTAGAATAGCCCAACAAGTAGAGAGGCAAAGAAAAAACCGAATACCAACCAGAATGTCTACTAGTTGACCCAAATAGGGAAGTCACCGAGCTCTATCAAGTATCAAACTGATGGTGAAGTGTCGACCCAAACTTATGAGAAGGGGTAAAGGTCTAGTAAGAAGATGAGCTAGATCAAGTGCTTTAAATGTTAAGGGTTTGGATGTATGGCTGCTTAGTGCCTGAACTGAAGAATAATGGTCATTAAGGGAGATGTCCCAAAATTAGAGGTTGAAAGTACTAATAAAGAACCTGAAGAAGAGGTCCCTGTTGAAAAAGAAGATGTCAAGAAAGAACTAATTGAAGAGGATGTGCTCGGCGAGGACTTAGACCAGTTGATTATGGTTATCCAACGCGCAATAAATTAGAGCCCTTACGAGAGGAGGAGTAGAGAGAGAATTTGTTTCATACCACCTGTAAGGTGAATGATCAGGTGTGTGCTCTCATTGTGGATAGTGGAAGTTGCACCAATGTGGCATCGCCCGATCTTATTTCAAAATTGAAATTGCCGACTATTGTACATCCAAATCTATACAAGTTGCATTAGTTGAGTGAGAAAGGGGCACTACATGTCACTCGGCAAATACTGCTGTTGATCACTATAGGGAATTACTCTGATCAGATTCTTTGTGACGTATTACCCATGTATGCTTCCCACATGTTGTTAGCTAGATCGTGGTTATTTGATAGGAGAGTTATCCATGACGGCTACAAAAAAACATACATGTTTGAGAAGGATGGTTGGAAGATTGCATTGAACCAAATGCCATCGAGAGAAGTTAATAAATTGTAGACAAAACTTACTTACGGATCGAAGAAGGCTCTAGTAATGAGTAGAGTCGAGCTCCAAAAGGCCATTATTGTTGACGAGCTAACCCTAATGTTAGTCAGGCGACTATTAGAAATGAAGGAGCAGGGTGAATTACCTCAAGAAATCAAAGAGTTGCTGGATGAGTATATCGACCTTTCCAAGAACAGTTACCTAAGGGGTTACCCCTAACTCAAGGCATAGAACACTGAATTGATTTATTACCCAACACCACATTGTCGAATAGACCAGCCTATCGAATGTATCCTAAATAGGTTTTTAAGCTTTAACATCAAGTTAATGAGTTGCTGGAGAGAGATTAGGTCAGAGAAAGTCTTAGCCCTTATGCTGTGTCGACACTTTTAGTGTTGAAAAAAGGATAGAACCTGGTGGATGTGTATAAATAGCCAAGCTGTAAATAAGATTACAATCAAATACAGGTATCTCATTCTTAGACTGGAGGACATGTTGGATGAACTGAGTGGAGCCAAGATCTTTAGCAAGATTGATCTAAATTCTAACTACCATTAAATCCACGTGAGGTTGGGAGATGAATGGAAGACTACGTTTGAAACTCGGCATGGCCTCTATGAGTAGATGGTAATGCCATTTGGCTTATCGAATGCCTTGAGCACTTTCATGTGACTAATGAACCATGTGTTAAGACATCTGATTGGGAAGTGCATTGTGGTTTATTTTGATGACATCCTTGTATATAGTACTGATATGTCAAGTCACTACGAGCATCTCTGAGTTGTACTGAATATCCTCCGTACTGAGAGATTATTCAGTATTCTTAAGAAGTGTTGCTTTTGCCTAGAAGAAGTGGTATTCTTGGGCTATGTAGTCAGTGGAGGAGGCTTACGAGTAGAGGATGAGAAGATCCAAGCAATTCTCGAGTAGCCGACTCTTATTACTTGTGTTGACGTGAGAAGTTTCCATAGATTGGCTTCATTCTATAGACAGTTCATCAAGAATTTCAACACCCTCATTGTACCACTTATTAAGCTAATGAAGAAAAACATCGACTTCCAATGGGGAGAAAGGGAAGAGAGGAGCTTTGTCGCGATAAAAGAAATATTGACCTTTGCCTCGATATTAGTTCTACTTGACTTCGAGAAAATATTTGAGTTGGAATGTGATACATCGGGCATTGGAATAGGCATTATCCTAATGCAGGAAGGCCAACCAATTGCCTTCCATAATGAAAAGCTTAAAAGACTACAGTTGAATTATTCCATGTATGACAAAGAACTCTTAGCATTGATTCAAGCACTGTAAGTATGGCAACACTATTTACTGCCAAGAGAATTTGTCGTATATACTGACCATGAGTCACTGAGGTACCTCCAAAGTCAGACTAAGTTATCAAAGCGGCAGGCGAGATGGGTTGAATTTCTTAAGGGATTCAATTTTATGATAAAATACAAGAAAGGAAAGAGCAATGTAGTTGCAGATGCTCTTTCGACAAGACATATACTTCTGAATGAACTGTAGACCAAACTATTTAAGTTTACGAGTATGAAAAAGCAGTATTATGAGGATCTACACTTTAGACCCATAATTGCACGATGCGTCGATGAAAGAACCGTAGACGAATATCATATAGAGAATGGCTACTTATTCTGAAGTGGAAAATTATGTATGACGACTTGTTCCCTAAGGGAGTTATTGATTAAGGAAGCTCATAGCGGAGGACTCTCTAGACATTTTGGAGAAAGAAGGACCTATGAACTATTGAATGGTCAATTCTTTTGGTCAAGAATGAGGAGAGATATACATCGAGTTGTCGAAAGTTATGCTGTGTATAAGAAGGCTAAGTGTCGAGCCAAGCAAGGGAAATCAATGCCCTTACTTATCTTGATGAAGTTGTGGATTGAATTGATCATAGACTTTATTCTCACACTACTACGAACTACTAGAAGCAAAGATTCTATAATGGTTGTCATAGATCAGTTCAGTAAAATGGCATACTTCGTGCCTTGCTCTAAAAGTAATGATGCTTTGGCTATTGCTTCCCTTTTCTTACAGGAGATTGTGCGGATACATGGTGTGTCAAGAAGTGTAGTCTCTAACAGAGACTCAAAGTTCTTGAGCCATTTTTGGAGGACCTTATGGCGTCGGATGGGGACCAAACTACTATTAAGTACTTCCTGTCACCTTTAAATTGACGGCCAAACAGAGGTGGTTAATCTTACTTTGGGGTCATTGCTCTAAGTTGTAGTGGGTAAGAACTTATTTGACTAAGATGTCTATGTACCAGTGGTCAGGTTCGCTTACAATCGGATAGTGCATGACACCACCAAACAAACTCCCTTTGAAGTGATCTATGGTTTTAATGAGTTTCCACTCAATCATACCCCTATACCTACACAAGAGGACCCTAACGCCTTGATTAAAGCACAATCACTTTAGCACATCTATGGAAAAGTCACTTGGCACATCGATCAAGCTGCTTGAAGAATATGAGAGAAGACCAAGGGTAAGATGGCTAAGCAATTCCAGTAAGGGGACTTAGTATGGCTATATCTAAGCAAAAAGAGGTTTCCAAGCAAGAGGAGGAACAAACTATCCCTAAGGGTTGAAGGACCTTTCAAAATCCTCTAAAAGATCATTGATAATGCCTATAGATTAGAGATGCCTAGGGATTATGGGTTTCTGACACCTTTAACGTTACCGACCTTAGTCTATATCACCTCGATAGAGAGCTGATCAAAGACCATTTGGATTTGATCCCAAATCCAAAACAACTTGGAGGGAATGATGGGAATTAGGCTATCAGACCATTGACCTACAGTCGAACCTGAGGACTAAAGTGGCTAGTACTACGAATCCTCTTACTCCAGTCGACTTCCATCAAGGCTAAGTGCCTCTTTGCCGACTTGTTCTGTTTATTGAGCCAAATGATTGCCTATTTCTTGTAGATAGTGTGTCGAGAAGTGAAAGGCCAAGACAATAACCAATCCTCATCTTCACTCATGCTTGGTTAATTGCTTACTCAGCATCACCCTTGTTGAGATGCAAAGAGAGCGAGTTTGGACTAATAAAGCCACCCTTACTCGGACAAGTAACCTATCCATACATTTTTGTCCATATCCTCTAACAACCTCACCAATGTATTATTGCCACGTGTATAGAACCACGTGAGGAATCTACTCTACTAACCATTACTTTTCTAGAATATTCATTTTTTTACCTTTTTGTATTCTTATATATTACTTCTTTAGGGTAATACCCTTCTTTGTCTTTTCCTTTTTGGGCATGTTACCCTAAATTCTCAGGTATAAATACCCTTTGTACTTATTGCTATAAAAAGAAGAAGATTCATTATCATTAATACACTTTGAGTGTTTTTCCGTTCTTGTGTAAACATTGACTGTTTACTCTCGGCATCACTCTTATCTTAACCTTTGAATAAGGTTAGGTGGTGAGTATTATCATCGAACCAATTCGTGCAACATATTAAATTATGCCGTGAGTTTTCAGAAGTTCCATTGGTGCATCATATCCATTTGGGCTATTCGTAGGTTTTTGCTTACTCTTCATTTGCATTTGTCCTTTCACACATTCCCCGTCACTTCCTTTTTGAGCTTTTGGTAAGCTTAGACTCATCCTTATGACCGGCCTTATATATTCTTGGTCATAGTTTACACCAATGTAAGTACCATTTTCCTTTGAGTTTAACTTTGTACTCTTGTGATCACAAGAAATTGATTAATTCCTTTTGGGAACCTAGGCAAGCTTGGGTTTGCTGAAATTCAAGCTTGTTGTTTTTGATGCTTTTACTTGAAAGTTACTAAGCTTGTGATTTTTATCGTAACAATATTTTTCAATATGTCCAAATCTTTTACAAAAGAAACATCCATATGACTTTTTCGTACCTGTTTGTTACCTATACTCTTCAGTTTGGGTATCTCTTGTCATATCTTCTAAAGGAGCCTCTGATAAGTCCTCTAACTGGTTTGTTTCTACCCATATGATTTTGCTATATTATTTTATATTCGAATTTATTAATTGAATTATTTACTCTTTCTTTTCCTTTGATAAACATTGTTGTTTTGTTCGATTTTAAAGTTTCTCCATATTCAAATCCTAATCCTATCTTGGTTTTATCCATTTATTAAGAGGTGATAAGCATTTATAAACTTTTATCTCTTTCACAAAATCTATTAAATGTTGAGTTAATTGAATTAGACAAATCATCAATTCTTGATTTCAAGTTGCTTATCACTTGTTTTAATTCACCATTCTCTTTTTTTAAATTCCCATTTCCAGTGCGAAGATTCTCATTATCAATTTCTTGCGCTTCTTTGTCAATTTTTAGTGTGTTCTATTTCTTCATTTAGATGTTGATTTTCTTGAATCAGTTGATCTCTCCCTTGTTTTATATCTTCTTTTTCCTTAGTAGGTTTAGTTAATTTTATATTTACCTTTTCTACTACTTTTAGCAATTTCTTTATTTATTTGTATACACTTTTTGGCATTTCATCTTTAGAATCAAAACTTACCTCAAATTGTGCCATTGGACATAAGTTAGCTTCTTCTTCATGGTTTGATTTATCTCTTGATTCATTTTATGATTCATCTAAATCACTCCAAGTGGCTAACAAAGATTTGTGCTTCTTATATTTCTCCAGTTTCCTTATTAGCATAGGACATTTGTATTTGATATGTCCTAACTTTTTGCACTCATAGCATGCAACTTTTTTCTTCTCCTTCTTATCTTTCTTCAAGTCTTGTTCTTTGCAACTTTTACTTGCATTATTTTTGTTAGAAAATGAGCATTTAGAAAATCTTTTCTTACCTTGTCTTTTAATCATCTTGGTTAATTTCCTTGCAATGAGTGTGGCATCATCCTCATTATCACTTTCACTTTCTAATTCTGAGTCAAAATCGATCTTTTAAGCTTTAAAGGCTATCTCCTTTTTCTTTTATCTTTTGATAAAACATTTAATTCAAGAAAATCTACTTTATACACCATGAGTTTGCTTCTTAATTGGCTAAGTGTCAATTTCTTCATGTCACAAGCTTTTCAATAGTCGTTTTCTTTACGTTCCACACCTTAAGAAGTACTCTCAACATTTTTCATACAAGATCTGAATCATCAATTTTCTTTTTAAGAGATGAAATTTCATTTGTGATGGCTGTAAACTTGCTAAGCAATCCTTTTTTTTTCTTCTCCAAGAAGAATATGAAATGTTTCATACTACTGCATGAGAGGGTTGATCCTCATTTCTTTAATGGTGTTCGTTCCTTCATATTCCTGTGCTAATGTGTCCCATATTTCCTTAGTTGATTTGCAAGACGAAATTAAATAAAATTTAGATTGAGTTATTGTGGACAAAAGAAGATTCTTAGCTGTGGAGAGCTCTACTTCTATGATGTTGCTTTCATTGGTGTTTCTTTCAGGGAGTGTTACATCTCCATTAAGCTTGATAATCGTATGCCTTGACATATGTCTCCATCCTAAATTTCCAATATGAAAAGTTAGTGCCTTTAAAAAATAGAGCTTTTCTTAGTTGTATGGCAGAATCACTGCTTCCACTACCTTTAGCCACGACCTTTGAACTAAAAATTGGGCTAGATTGGATGGATACAAGACTGGAAATAAGGTATGTAGAACATAAAACCCCCTTTGGGGTGTTAGGTTCACTTAGGCCTAGACTTAGGGGCTAGGTTAAGAAAGAAGTGAAAAATAAAAATCAAAATGGAAACTTTTCTTGCATGGCTGGAAACGAATATGGATCAACTAATAAAATGGATTTAGACTTATGATTCTTTTTTTTTTTTTTTTCAATTTATGCCTCTCACACAAAATTTGATATAAGAGTTCAAATACGGAATTTTCTTAAGATATAACTAAATCTTGATATATGAATTATAAAAATTCATATACTAAACCTCACTTTGAAAATAGATAAGAATAGTTTATTTATATAGTGATTAAAGATGGAGAATTTGCAAAAAAAAAAACATGGGATGAAAATTTGATGCGCGAGCAAAAGGCAAATGGATGCTTATACTCATACAATAGAGATTAACACAACAAATGCATAATCTAATACTACAAAGTCACTTGTAGATGTGCAAAGCAGATGTCCTTAGACATGTTTGACACTAGTTAATAAGCCTAGGGACCACTACTAAAACCAATTATTGGACTCACTACCTATTGGACAAACATGTTGATAAGAATCGAAAAGTACATAACTCACCATACGCGGTTTGGACTATAAAAGATGAAGGCGGTTAGAAAATCACTCAAAAATCATGTTTGCACTATTTCTCTCTCTTGGGTAAAATTTTGGATAAATAGTGTTTAACACTCAAAATATGATGCGATAATTGAAAAATATAGAAGCTCTAAATTTTTATACTCGGATCTTGAATCACATGAGGTTACTGTACTATACTCACAAGGAGACACCATCATTATCTATTTTTTAAAGTATGGTGGCCCATTAGAATAAGGAAATACAAATAAGAGGGTCTTATAACAGTTTAAAAACAAAATGAAATGAAACAAAACAAAACAACTTCAACAAACGTGTCAAAAAATGGATGTTATCATTGACACAACCTATGATTAGGTCATGTCAAAGGTTGTATCCCTTTTTGTAAACAAAACTGACTTATGCAAATTGACATAGCCATGGTAGGGTTGTATAAAAAAGGCCATGTAACTTTTTATAGGCATAACTTGGTTTCTTCATATTAGCTCAACCTATGACATGGTTATGTCAAAAGGTCATATCTCCTCAATTTTGCATTCTTTGTAAGGACAACAACTTGACCACCTCTAACTCCTTGAACTCTATTTTCCACATGCTCTAACACATCTATCAAACAATTCTCAAGTAATAACACCTTCTAAAACACTTAGATCCAACTATTACTCTCCCAATCTTCCTCACTTACTTTACATACACCTAACAATCCTCTTAAGGACTTTGCTCTTGTCCTAACTACTAGCCCTTAACTCTTGTCAAAATTCATACAAAAAATAAATGGCATATAGAGTTGTAATTAATCATTTATAATTGAAATGTTGGAGGTATATAACCATTAGATTCAATCTTTAATAGTTACAAATCAATCTAAACCCCTTATATCATGAAATGATATAACTCTTGTGATTATAACACATGAGACATTGATCAAAAGTTCTAACCCTTTCAATCAATGCATACTTTATCCCTATTGTCACAAAGATCACGGTCAAGGTTCATGACTATAATCTATGACAATGAACCTTTGGTACACAATTTTCGCATCCCTATTGAAGATCACGATCATGTTCATGGCCATGAACTCTAACTACAAGCTTTTATATCATTATTTTCCATCCTTATGGAAGATCATAGTTAAGTTCATGCCTATGAACCTCAACTATGAACCTCTTGAAAGCACTACAAATATCATTGTGTTTAACACAAGTGCCATTTTAGTTAAATATTAAGCACTTTGATCACATAGTTTATGCTTCATAACACATAATTGGTAATCTATTTTTGCATCCCCCTACTAGAATACTGATCGACTAAACATAAACTCCTCATTGGTTATATGTAAAGAATAGCATCATTAGATTTGAATTATTTCTTAATGTATATTATCAATGTCGCAATAGGATGAGAAGTAGCTTATAACCTTAAAATTTCATGTTATAGGTTATAACTTAAGAATTCATACACAATCATTTCATATTTAATTAGTGAATTTCATTGTAGTGTAATCATGGCCATGTGCTCATCCCTGTTTCATTGAGCATTTACATATGTAAACTTCTTCAAAGTTTTGATAGGAGCGGAACCACTCTTATGTTTAATTAGGTGGACTCCATCCAACTAATTGATTAGATCTTTTTCTTTTTTTATGATCTATCCATTAAGAGATCCTTTTTTTTTACCGATAATACTTATTGTACACTCGGTTAGTAATGATTTGTTTTTATTCTTTGAATCTTGAAATTAGTAATGTGCTTAAGATAAGGTAAGGTTCCTATCATATCTAACTATAGAAGTTTGAGACCCAACTTAGCAAATGTACTCTTTACTAAATCTTTAGATAATCCTTTTGTTACCGGATTTGCCAAGTTATTACTAGTCTTATGGTAAGTAATAGTTATAATTCAATCACTTATTAATTCTCTAATATAGTCATGTCTCAATAACGGTAGCTGCCTATTTAAAGGAACTATGGTTAGGACACCCCTCAACCCTTCACCCATAGGCTTCTTCCCCTTCTGCTTAGCCAATGCAATCTTCTTACTCTTCTTTGCAATAAGAGCTGCCTCCTCTCCCTTCGTTGGCCTCTTCTCCTTGCTTCGACACCTCTGCTTCTAAATCACCAACATCTATTCCTTGAAAGTGCTACGGGATAGGTCATATGCTATGAACAAAACAACCAACTTAGTAAATAAAAGATATATACATTAAATCAAATACCAGATAACACCCATACTTATCTTCCTTAGGTGCAACATTTCCCCTTTCAAATATACTTCCAATGGAGGCACCATCTTGTCGAAGTTGAATTATTGATTTTATTTTCCTAAACATTATTAATGTTAAGCCCTATCTGTTTAATATTAATCCTCGACTAAGGATAAAGGAAAATTTAGTTACCTTTTTAAGGGGTCGGAAAAATGTTTGGAGGTTTAATCTATGAAACTATAAATGGGTACCGCTCACATCTTTTGAATTTAAATTTATTTTTTAAAATACCTATTTATTAGAAAAACAAATCTATTTGATTGATTTTTTATTTTTTTTTTTACAAATAAAGAAGGAAATATTTTATTTATTTACAAAAATAAGAAATTAAAGAAAGAGTAAAATTTATTTAATTACAAAGAGGGGAAAGGGGTGTTTATTTATTTATTTTTGTGTGTGTAGGGGGGATGGTAAGGGGTGTACGGGTGGGTATGTGGTGGATGGAGGGGAGTAGAATAAAAGTTTTCTATATGTTAAGTCATCTTATAGTTTTCTATAAGTGCTTGTATATCTGCTATTCAAGATTAGATTTCTATAGCTCATTTTTATGAAATTTTAGTGTGTTGATTTTTTTTTTAGAAAATAGCTCGGTTTATGTATTTATCCATTTAATCTTTATTTAAAAAAAAAACCTCTCTAATTTAGAGTATTTAGTTTTAAAAAAGGTTTATTGATAAATTTTTATATGTTGAAAACATTTTTCTATGTGATAAAAAAATTTTATTTTTTTTTATATTTAAGAAACTTTATTTATATACTTTAGTCGAAAATGCAATTTTTTGAAAACATTTTACAAAAAGAAATTTCTAAAGAAATTTTTTTATGTATATATATTTTTCCTTCTCTTTTTTTATTTTATGTAGCAAAATGAAATTGAATAAAAGAAAATAAATAAAATAAAATAAAATTGAAGAGGGTCGAACCAAGATTTTGTGCACAGGTTAGGTTAAGACTATGGGTTGATTTTTTTGTTTGGGTCATGTCCTACGTGCGCTGCACATAACTGTGAGTAGTGATGGGTGACTCAAGGTATTTTGATTGCTTCTTTAAGAAGGTAAAAGGGTTTGCATGTACTTTTGATTTGTGAATGGGGGTTTAGCATAAGTACGGTAGTGTTTGATGGTGGTTTTGGCAATGGTACGTAGTGGTTGGTTGAAGGTAGTGGTCATCGGGTTTTGTAGTGGCAACTACATGTAAGGGAGGGGTATTGATAGAGGTTTTCAAGGGTGATGAGGTTGGTGGTGTTGGTAGTTCTGGTAAAAGAGGGGTGGAGCTGGGATTTGGAATAATGGCTAGTGGCATTCGAACCCTAAGCGGTTCATTAAAGCACCAGATAGTACGATAGAGCCAAGGATTGATGGAGTTTGAGAGTTGTAAGCATTGGGAAGCTAGATGAAGCAATGATTCAGCTCAAAAAGCATCAAGCTCAAGCCATTTCTAGAGAAAAGGAGAGGCTTCGAAGTAGAGAGAGGAAAGATTTTAGGTATGTGTTTTCTGAATGACTCACTGATTGTTGATGATTGAAGTGACAAGTAGAGGTCATATTTATACTAATTTGAGCTTCAACAAGTAAGGAAACTTCTACTAATAGCTTAATCGAACAAGGTAAAGGAGCTTAGTCAATCTTTTGAAAATTGGAGAAAAGTTCGATTTTTGCGTATTTTCTAGCTACATATGACTAATTCGAGCTTAAGGAATCTAATGGAAGCTTAAAAAATTTTGCTCCCATACTTAGATTTGCTAGCTTGTAAGAAGATTAAATCTTAGATCCGAGATTTTTTCAATCTTCAATGGTTAATTTGATCCTTAAAATGGATGTATATAGTTAGGTGTTGGGGACAAATGTAAAGTAGCCCATGTAATCTATATGATTTTACCATTAATTTGGTAAAATCATGTTGAAAAATGGACTAGAAAAAGGCTGAAAGTGATAGGTTTAGGTAAGATGCACACAAGAAAGAGTGGGACAAGATGAGAAAGTAAAGGAAAATGGCACGGTTAGCTAATCAAGGGTTGACACATGTCTATTTTGAGTGAAAAAGAAATATAAACCACATATGCACCTTATGGGATTCGAACTCCTAACCTTAGCATGTATGTGTGTTGTCATTTTCATATGGATTGTTGACCATAACCTGTCCTCTTATGCAAATGGATTGCATACGAGGACTAAACTAACCAAACCCATGTGTACTTTTTATTTTAAATACCACATTTAAATGTTTAAATCCTTATTACTACTCTAATGTCCTAAGACTTTGTCTATTATTTTTTATTTATTTCGTTTTCTTTTTTTTTTTCACATTTTCATTTTTAGGTACTTTAAATTTTATAGTTTTTTTATTTTTTCTGAATTTTCTAATTTTAAGAGTATTATTAACTTTTCATTTTTTTGTATTTTTTTAACTTCATAAATTTCTATATCTTCTTAAATTTCAATCCTTCTTTTTTGTAATTTTTGAATTTTTAATAAATTAATTAAATTATTATTTTTTATGGGTTTTCTAATTTTTGTTATTTTTCAATTAAGACCCTTTTATTGTTTAAAAGAAATTCTAAAACTATAGAAGCGCAAAAATGGGTATTTATACCTCCAAATCACAAGTCTAGAATTTCCCTCCTATACTCTCTCAAATAATATCCTACTAATTTATAAAGAGATTAGTTGCTCCTTTAAGCATTGTAATAGATTTCCCCACACTTACACATAATGTTAAAAAATATAAAATTCTAAAGTCATATCTCTCATATCACATAAATGTTTGTGAATTTAATGAACTTAGCTAGACTATAATACCACTAATATTTTATGTAGTTCTTTCTCCTTTTTATCTCTTATCTCTTTTTCTACTTCTCTATTTCATTGATCACTTCATTTTAAATAGTTATGGCTTCTGATGTTTAAATGTTCTCAATATGGTAATAGTTATTGTATATCCGTTGCATCTTCAAATTTTTGTGATCTTGTTGCTTTGCTATCATTATTATACGTTCATATATCTTGTGATACTTTCCTTATTTCTTCTTTATATACTTAAAAACTTTCATTAGTTCGTTGTATCATATACTTCTAGGATCTTCATAAGTATTGCATTTGTATCCTTGAATTATCTAGATATACTATACAAATATATCTGCACAACATTGGGTCTTGATCTATTCTTCATAATGAGCTTTCGATCACATCTTCCTTCTAATAGATTTGTTTAAGTCTGACGCTTATGATAAGTATGTCTTTTGATTAGTTTCTTTCTTTTCTTCCTTCATCTGAAAATTATGTAGCCACTTCTTACACCTAGTTTGATCAGTTTCTGATAGTATTAATTTCTAAATTGACGTCTACTACTGACATTTGTTTTCTAGTTTTTCATTCGCTAAGTAACTTTTGATCTTGTCAACATTTCATCATTCAACATTTTGTTTTTCTCAAGTACATTCATTTTCACACTAGGCAACTTAATTAATAATAACAAATTACCTTTTGTTCATTTTCACATATATTTTGTTATCATCAAAATACACTTGTTTCAAGGTTTATCACAAAAAAATCCTTTCATTCGAGTTCTTTCACTAACATATGTAGAATCCCATATTCTTTGATGTCTCTTAGCCCTTTGACACATAATACATCTTTGAACAAATTTATATACATCTCTTCTCAAATGTGGCCAATAACATCTTTCTTTTAGTACAATATGTGTCCTATCTCTACTTGGATGACTTACTAATGCTCTACCATATAATTCTTAAATCACTTGATCTAAAGTGAAGCTTTGGATAAGCATGACTAACTCTCCTACATTAGAAACACATCATGGTCATAGAATCCATCAGTAGGTTGATTTTAAGAGACTTTTGCTCCATGTATACTTTCCTTTGAGTTGTTCAAACCCAATGATTCATTGCTCAAATTGAGCGATTCATTGCTTAAATTGAGCAATAAAGAAGCTCTTTTTCTTAAAGTATCAACAACTTCATTTTGAACACTAAATTTATGTTTCAATGGAAAGGAAGTTTGTCTAAAAAACTTACACTACCTTGCATGCATGTTACTGCTAAGCTTCTTCTAACCTATTAAGTACTTTAGTTCCTAAGTTTTGAGAGCGCATACTATATAATAAAATTGTTTTTCGCAATGGCCTTACTCAATTTTTCATTGAAAAGTACTATTAGCTTTTTCTTTCAACTTATGATAGCTCCTATCTACACTATACTTGTATCACAATTAACTTCAAACAATTTGTTAAAATCTACATGGCCAAAACTAGAGTAGTACATAGCTTCTTCTTCAAAATTGTAAACTATTTGTTGCCTCTTCTCCTTAATGAAAATTCCCTTTCTTTAAGCACTCTATCATAGTGCAGCAATTATATCAAAATTTCATATGAAACTAAAAATTTAGTTGATCAGTGGAAACTTCACAATTCAGAAACATCCTTTGGCATAAGTCAGTCTCTTATTGCTTAACATTAAAGTTATCAACATATATGCCCTAAACTGACACAACAAACCTAGAGAGTAGTTTGTTGGTCATAAAACTATATTTATTAAGATTTATATACAACTTATTCTCTTTGAATATTGTTAGAACTTGCCTTAAGTGCACCAAGGCTCTTCTTCTTAACAACAATAAATCAAGATGTCATTAAAATAAATAACCACAACTAAGCCAATAAATGGTTTTAGTACCTGATTCATCAATCTCATAAAGGTACTAAGAGAATCAGATAATCAAAATGGCATTACTAAAAACTCATACAACCATGTCTTAAAGGCTATCTTCCATTCAAAACCAAGTAAAATCCGAATCTAGTGGTACCCATTCTTTAAGTCAATCTTGGAAAACCATCTATTGGTAGCCTTACAATTAATACATATCCTCTAACTCGCATCCTCCTTTGGAGATAAAAGTATAAGAACAACATAAGAAGTGATGCTTTCTTATATAAGTTCCTTATGAAGCAACTCTTCCACCTTCTCTTTTGGAATGTCACATTCCTTAGAGGTTTGTAAACTAGCCTCAGGAATGAGATCAATTTGATGTTATTGTCTCTCATAAGAGGTAATCCGTCAGAGATTTATTTCAGCATTTGATCTCTAAGTTCTTATAGTATAGGACATATGGCTTTTGGTGCTCCCCTACATACACTCAAACTCATTCATCATTACACCCTTCCCTACTAATACATTAACCTCTTTATCTCTTGATTGGGGTTGCTCAGGTAAGTAAACTTGTTGAGTAATAGTATATAGGACACTAAAGTCTAAGGTTGTTGATCCTATGAGGATTGCACACTTACTCAGTCACATAAATTACTCTACTCAAAACATAATAACAATTGTGATGATAAAATAGAAAATTAAATTAATTAAAAGAAATGAAGATTAATTGATAACTAATGATAAATAACATGAATAACAAACAAAAACCATAAATAATGATACTTAGACTCTAACCACCAAGAAATTAACATGTAGTAGTTTTAAAGTTTCTAATGTGTTCATTATTCTTATTAAAAGGAAGAATTCAATTATTGAATTAATAGGAGTTGCTTCTTTACTAATTCCTAATCCTATTTATATTCTATCCAAATCGCTTCTATAATAGCACAAATTAGAACAACATTAAGAATAGGAATTTCGTAAACAAACAGACAATATAACAATATTAATTCTAAAAGAAATCTATAATTTATCTTTAAGCTTATAGTAGGTCCCTTCAACCATGGTAGACATATTTATGTATTGGCCTTACGACATCAATACATAAAATCTAATAATTAAGTTAAAATCTTAGAAATAACAACTTAATCGATACAAAACACAAAATTGAATTAACAAGAATAAAGGAATTTCAATAAAATTGCAATTTGAGCAAGCTACATGTTATCTTGAGTTTGAGTCTAAATATCTATTAATCTACGCTATAGACATAAGAAAAATAATAACATTCATGATAAAATGAATAAAAACTCTAAAGAATGCTATAAAACCAATAAACATCAATTACTCTACACTTTTTAGGCATATTTAGGTATAAATTGATCATAATTGTGTTTATTTCTTTTGTTATTGATACCTAATTGTGTAATATATCAATTTTAGATGGTTCAAGAGTAAGGAGATGATATTAATTCAGGATGAAGTGGTGTACCTAGCAGCTTAGTTATCACCACACCTTATTAAAGCATATCTGAACTGAAATGAGTCCTTTGAGATATCAAAGAAAATTAGAGGGAAATGGTCCACAACTGAATTGGAGTAGTTAGCGTGAAGCTGCTCAGAGGATGTGACTCACCAACGAACATAACACGACTTGACACTATACCTAATATGACGTGTAAGTTGGTGTCAAGGTCTATCTGCCACTAATCCTGAGCTACTCGGCAAGATTAGATAAGAGTATATAAAATATGAACTTGAAGAGAGTTATCTCACAAGAACAGAATATTCAATATTAAAAATGTAAGTTATCTGTGGCTTACAAAAGAAAAGGACTATTTATAGTAAGTCACTAGGGCGGCATTACAAATGATGAAATTATAAGAAAGTATATACAAAAAGGGGATTCCTAATACATATCATAAAGGGAAAAAAGAACAAAAGACCAAAAATAGAAAAGTAGTATAATGTCAGACGAAGTAGACAGGCGATAGTGCAACATTGGTCCCATACAAATATTCTTTGAGTATAGTAGGTGAGAGGAGTCAAAATGTTGAGATAATAAAGGGGCTGGGATGAGAGAGACGGTAGCATGCCAAGAGAAAACTATTTGGCCATTTAAGCAAGTCTCTTATCACTCGACAAGAACTTCTCGACAGTATTTGGTCAGATTACTCGATATAGGGTCCTCGATAAGGGAATAGTTAGCATCATCACTAATTAGTGTACAGATTAACGTATGACAATTAAGGGAGCTCAAGGAGTTCAGCCATATTCCTTCGACGTAAACTTTCTTGTCATCAGTAGGTTGCCGAAAGAGAATTCGCCGGGTAAGGGATCGGAGTCCTCGGAGCCGTGCACGAGTAGTGGGACCGTTTGTCGATAGTTCATCAGTTCCTCGGGGTTGTTGAAGATTTTCCCTCAAATCTTGGTCTTCGTCATCTTCGAGCACATATGGAGTTAAACTTAATGTTCTTCTTAGTCAATTCAGTCAATGGTGTAGTTATGGAGTTGAAGTTCCGAATAAATCTTCGATAGAACGAGGTTAGGCCATGGAAGCTCCTGACTTTGGTTGCATTAGTCGGCCTAGGCCACTCATTAATAGCTCTAACCTTTTCCTCATTAACTTGAACTTCACTCCTTGAAACAACATATCCGAGGAATACAACCTCGCTTTGATAGAACACGCATTTCTTTAGGTTGCTGAATAATTTCTCGGTGTGGAGTATGTTAAACACTAATCTCAGATGTTCGACATAAATGAGAAGGTCGGCACTGTAGACTAGAATATCATCAAAATAAACCACAATGCATTTTCCTATCAATGTTCTGAGCACATGATTCATGAGCTGCATGAATGTACTCGGTGCATTAATTAAACTAAACAGCATAACCATCCACTCAAATAGACCATCCCGAGTCTTAAAGGTTGTTTTCCATTTATCTCCCGGTCTCATTCGTATTGGATGATAGCCACTCGTTAGATTTATCTATGAAAAGATGCATGCACCATGCAACTCATCGAGCATGTCATCTAACCATGGGATTGGGTATCGGTACTTAATAGTAATCTTATTGATGGTACGGTTGTCAATGCATATTCTCTATGATCCATCTTTTTTTGGTACTAGCACTGCTTAGACGGTACGTGGGTTTATGCTCTCACGGACATATCCATGATCTACCAACTCATCAACTTGCTTTTTTTAGCTCGACCGCCTATTTAAGATTGAGTCTATAAGTAGGTTGATTCGACATGGCTGCTCTAGGTTGAAGATCGATGCAATGCTCAATTCCTCTCAAGGGAGGTAATCCTTTTGGCATCTCAATAGGGAAGAGGTCAGCAAATTCTTGAAGTAGTTGCTACACTTTAGCAGGTAAGTTCTCAGCCATTCTAACCTCTAAGAGTCTCCTAACCAAGAGGAGTAATAGTCCTCAGCCTTGACCTCTCATGTAAACTAAGCTTGGGAAATCACTAAGGACTTCCACTGCAGAGATCTAGCAACCTTTTCCCGAGCTTCTTGCACTTCCATAGGATTCATAGGTGTCAATATAACTTTCTTCCTGTCCTTTTGAAACATGTAGGTGTTTCTATACCCATCGTGTAACACTATTAAGTCAAATAGCCACAGTTGGCTAAGTAATATGTGAGATGCACACATGGGAAGGACATTACACATCACTGCATCCCTATACCTATCACTAATAGTAATCGGCACTTTGACTTGCTTAGAAACATGTAATCCTCCTTTCTTGTTTAGCCAATGAATCTTATATGGCTTAGGGTGTGAAAGAGTCGATAATTTCATGGCCTTAACTACTCCTTATGCGATGACGTTGGTATGGCTCCCTCTATCAATGATCACAACGCATAGCTTGCTATTCACCCGGCAATGCATATGAAAGAGGTTCTCTCTTTACTCATTTTCATTAGCCATAAAAGTATTGAGAGATCGCTGAATAACAAAGCAATACTCGGCTTTACCCTTGGGGGGTATCTCGATGTCCTAATCTTCCTCAAATTCTCCTAGCATCCAATCGGTTGCTACTTCTTTCTCTCCTTTACTCGCACTTTCTACTTCACATTGGGGCTTGTCTCCCTTTATGGTCATGATTCGGTGGTTTGGACATTGATTAGCCACGTGTTCATAGCCAAGGCATTTAAACATTTAATTTCTTAGGTTTTTCTCCCTGAACTTTAACCTTGGTCTCTTCGAATCTTAGGTTCCTAGGTCTTACTCTTACCTTGGCCATCATCTGATCAACTCGGTACGTGACTTTGATGTTCCACCTTGAAACTGTTTGACGCCTTGTCATTCTTTGGTCTACTTGGCAAGCCAGTCCTATTCAGCATCATGGTTTGGTTATTCAGCATTCGACTAGCTTGGTTCTGCCGTTGCGTTTCAACTCTTTAGGCTATATGAATGGTTCCATCCAAGGCTGTGAGGCTTTGCAATTCCATGACATGACCAATCTTAGCTCAGAGTCTCAAGATGAACTATGCCATAGTTTGGGTCTTAGGCTTGTCAACATCACATTGTATCATGAACAACTAAAACTCTCGGACATAATCGTCTAGGGACCTTTTACCTTGCCTCAAGTCTTAGAGTATTCAGAAAGTGTTTTGTTCGTAGTGTTCAGGCAGGAACCTATTCTTCAGAACTGTCTTTATCTCATTCCATGTTTGGACCTCATATCGAGTCCTTAGGTAAACATTTTGTAGTTTCTTCCACCACATTGTTGCATACCTAGAAAATTCTAACATGGCCACTCTAATGCGAACAACATCTTCATAATCATAAAAGTCAAATATCTTTTCGATCTTCTCTTCCCAGTCTAGGTAGTCATCAGCACTACTAGACCCGTTGAAGTTTGGAATCTGTACCTTAAGATGTTCGGCACCTCTTGGCGCTTTGAACTCTTGTACATCAATCCCAACATACTGGTCTTCTTCTTCTTCGTAGTTTTCCACTTCATCTAACTCTAACCTTCTCCTCATGACTTTATCGGCACGTCGCGGTGGTACGTGGTTCATTGGAAAGGCTTTTGAAGCTCACCCGTTCATCTGCCTTCTTGACCTATCTCTTATTTCTTGACCCTGCTCAATAACTCTCTTACGCAATCCATTCTCTAAGACCCTGTTTACTGAGATAGCTAAATTAGCCACAATAGCAGTAAGATCTTGTATTTACTCATCAATAGTATGTGGTATTTGTTAGGTAACTCAACCACAACCATGAGCATCACTTTTGACATCTTGAATCTCTCCCTATACACTAAGGTTCGACATTCTTAACACAAAATTTTAGTAACTACAGTTCACATGGATGGCTATAATCACACGCAGTATCTCGAGCAGCAGATTGACTAATACTACATAGCTCTCAGTCTCAACCTCAAGCCTTAATACCAAGATCATATGGTGTGCCTAGGAGCTCAATTATCATTATGACTTACCAAGGCAGATTTGAACTGAAATGGGTCCTTTAAGATATCAAAGAAAATTAGAGAGAAATGGTCCACAACCGAGCAGGAGTAGCCAACATGAAGCTGCTCGGAGGATGTGACTCATCAACAAACATAACAAGACTTGACACCACACCTGATATGATGCATAAGTTGGTGTCAAAGTCTACTCGCCACTAATTTTGAGTTACTCAGCAAGATTAGATAAGAGTGTATGAAATATGGACTTGGAGAGGGTTATCTCACAAGAATTGAATATTTAGTATTAAAAATGTAAGTTATCTATGACTTACAAAAGAAAAAGACTATTTATAGTAAGCTTCTAGAGTAGCATTACAAATACTGAAATTATAAGAAAGTATATATATAAAGGGGATTTTTAGTATATACCAAAAAGGGAAAAAAGGATAAAAGACCAAAAATGGAAAAGCAGTACAATATTAGACAAGGTAGATAGGTGGCAGTGCAACATTGGTCCTGTACAAATATTCTCTAAGCACAGCAAGCGAGATGAGTCAAAATGTTGTCGCAATAAAGGGCCAGGATGAGAGAGATGATGGCATACCGAGAGAAAACTATTCGGCCATTTAAATGAGTCTCTCGTTACTTAATAGGAACTTCTTGGTAGTGTTTGGTCGGATTACTCCGTATAGGGTCCTCAACAAAGGAATGATTGGCATCATCACTACCGAGTGTACAAATCAACTTATGAAAATTAAGGGAGCTCAAGGAGTTCAGTCACATTCCTTTAGCGTAAACTTTCTTGTTATTAGTAGGTTATTAAGAGAGAATTTGCCAGGTGAGGGATTAGAGTCCTCGGAGACGTGTAAAAGTAATGGGACCCTTGGTTGATAGTTCATCATGAAGTGAAGAGGAAATAAAATTCCATAAGAACAATGAGATCTAGAGTTATCACAACTGTGATGAAAGAATGATTCTAAAGGAAGATCACTACATATCCAACCAAGGGCATTATCAAAGAAGATTGAGTGCTCAGTGCTTATCAAACGCTCCATTATGAGGATGATCAAGGGAGAAGATTGTTATCCACTTGTTCATCACGCTTATGATAGTATATTAAGAGGGAGATCGCGACCTCTATCATGGGCTAAGGAGATGAAATATTCGTGATGAGGCAATTACGTGCCACATCACAACTGTGATAGGTGAAAATTACTCTTTTCCAAGATAATCATGCCTTAAATCATAAGCACGATGGGAATGAACACAACTGTTCCTCTTTAAATTTATTCAAACAAACCGATGCATTTAACAGGTATAAAACCCATGGGGTGTCTTAAAATAGTGTATTTGAACCTTTTAACAAAGAGAATATAAACACACTTTTAAATTTTGAACAAACATCGTCGAATTCATTATTAGACATCCTAAACTTTTGCCTTAATTATTAACCTCAAACACATATGTTCATCCATTTTACTACCCATTGTGCTTTCCGTTCTCTATATTTTCTAAGTGTTGTACCGTGTATTTTTTCTAGAATTGCTTGAGAGAGAGAACGAGAATTCATTGTTCAGACGTTGTAAAGACTTCTATAGTGTAATTCAAAAAGTGTTTTATTTTTCTACTTGTCTTATATTAAATTCCTTGTCATTTTTGCATTTTGTTGATTTGTTTGATTATTTCATCATGTGTTAGTAGTAATATAGGATTTGCTACATCACTTTAGCATGAACAAAAGCTTAATTTAGAGACTTCCTAATTTCTGTTAGTTCATGTGAATTAAACTTAATAAATCTAAGTATGGTGTAGTGTACAATACAAACTTAGGATAAATTTCGATAGAATATGTCGATGAACAATTCTATTGAATAAATTTAATTCGTTGGAATAACTTACTCTTGATAATAGAGATACTATTAGGGAAGTTGCTACATCTTTAGGGAAGTTGATACGATATCATGATGTTAATGCGATTCTAATTGGCTGTTAATTTAAAAGCGATTTTAATAGACACAATTAAGGTTATAAGTGAGTAATTCTGACAAGAATTCTTACAAACTAGTAATTCTCTACAAATAATAATCATTAGGATAAAATTTATTAGTGATGTCATGTTATATGGTGAAGTAAGTTTGCATGTTAAGTTTAGTGTTGTTAATTGTTTTTTATAGTCATTGTGTTAGTTGAATTTTGTTTGTGGATTAGTATAGTTTGGTTAGTATTTTAGAGTTTTAATACTTAATCACTTAATAATTTAGGTTACTAGACAATAGGAAGATTAATTAGTATTAGTGCTTATTCCTAGTGGAGATGACCTTATACTCATCTATGCCAACAAATGATACATACACTTACTTGTTGAACCGAGCTAGAGATAAATATAGGTTTATAAATTTTAAGACTCGGTAGCTTTAATTAGAGATGATCGAGAGCTCTTTTCTCTTTGTCTATGGTGTCTCCTCTCTTCCTATTGCATATGTCTAATATGTATTTATATGGTCTTGATAAAATAAACCTTAAACAACAAGTCTTTACAAATCATGACATGTCCACGGGCATGAACAGGGGCATGGAGTTTAGGCATAGACTACTTCTTGCAATAATTTTTCAAGAAATTGACTTGAATTAAATTATGAGTAGATTATGGTTATACATTACGGTCATGGAATTTAATTGTGATCGTATACTTGGTAAGAAAATTTTCAAGCTTCAATTGAAAATTAAGGATATGGGTTTCACGATCAAGGAACATAGCCATGGAGTGCAACCATAGTCTTCCTTTGCTATTAATTCTTGGAGAAATCTTCACTAACACTTGTTATCCTTAAGGTATTCTTCAAAATTGGTGAAATTCTCCTCGAAATTCACATGAATCCCTTTCTTTTCACCTTATTGCTTCATCTAAACCCTAAAATTAATAAATGATTTAATTCATTAACATAGTCATAAAAAAATATATCAAAGCAACTCAAAATAATTATGAAAATAACAAAAGAAATGAGTGTAAAATTACATTCGTCAAATCTCACCATACTTAGACACTTGCTTATTCCCAAGCAAATTAATCAATCCTTAAAAAGCATTGAGAAGTTAGGACAAGATTACCAAATCTACCTACTATTATTTAGGATATAGGAAATAATTGTATTAACCCCATCATACAATAAGATTCAATGTATCCTTGAAACATTATTAGCAATTTGCATGATGTTCTCCCTTTCTACTTTTCAATGCAACTTACTATAATTCAATGGCTAATTCTTGTAAATCAATGTTTAATCATGTTGTTTAACCAAATATTCTCTCCTAAATTAGGTACATTTTATATAATTGGGTAAAAAACCATACACTACCCCCTTGTATTTAGCTAGGATGTATACAAATTTCTCCTCAACTTTGCTAAATACTACCCCCTTACATTTAACTAGGATATAAACAAATCTCTCTTGAACTTTGCTAAGTACTATAATCAAGGGTAAATACATGTTGTATTTACTCATCCCCTAATCATTCTCCTATCATAGATTTTGCTGATAAGTTGTTTAATTTAATCAATTACTGAAGCTTATTAGCAACAGGAAAGTGTCTTACTTTTTTAAGAGATCAAGGCCAATCCTTACTAATTTAGCCCTTTTAAATTTTATATTGATAATGGGAAAGAGTCTTGCTCTTCTAAGGAACTAAGGTTGATCCATATCAATTTTTCCTTTTCCTTTTCCTTTTCCTTTTCTTTTAAGCAAATTGGTAGTAAGAAGGAATCTTACTCTTCTAAGGGACTGAGATTAATTCATATCAACTGCTTCTTATCATTGTGTCTTTATTTACACCTTCAATGATTTTAAGTTTTCAAGGGAAATTACAAAAGACAAGCTTCATTTTTGTATTTACTCAGGATTATAACACTCTAAAAGTAAAAAAGGGATAAGCATAGATCTAAGTAAGCTTTAAGAATAGCATATAAGTAGTGCTCAATCACAATTAAGCTAAATAACATGCGACCTTTGCTTTACTAAAATTCCACTATTTAATTTTAATAACGTATAAAATGTGTAATAGTGACTTAGAAAAAATTAACTACAATCACTATTTATTTACAGAAAGTGATTATAGAAGTAGGCTTAGGGAAGAGTATGCAAGGAAATTAATTTGTGTAAACTATATTAATTTAATATATAATATGTATTTATTTGAAAGACCTACAACTTAATTTTATCAAGTTTATAATTTATAAACAAGTAATGATATTAAGCCTTGTTTTATAACATTAAATCTATAATACTCTGTTGTTACTTTAGTGTTGACATTTTATGTGCTTATTGTAACTAACTGAAAATTAATACAAGTATATCAATAATTACTTCTAGATTTGTTTAAGAGAGACATTTGAATACCTATAATTCTGAGTATTAGTCTAGATATGAGACTAAGTGAGTCAGAGTAGAGGATATCGTGTTTATTATCTCTTAAGTTGTGCTTTTTAAGAACAAGCAAATAGTGGAACGACCCCAATAAAGTAAATTGAGTTCTTAATGGTGAAGTTGGAAGAATGCCGTAGGCACAAGATCAAAATACTATAATTTGTTTGTTTGATTTTTTATCCCTCATCTCTTTATTTTCGTATATTATATATACATTATTTTATTCATTTATCATTAAGCCAATTGTTTAAGTAACTAAGAGAATGAATTTTTAAGAAATCGTATTTATCTTAAATTTTAAAGAGATCGAATTGAATAAATAACTAATTAAATAAATAAATCACATTTAGGAGTCCTAATTGTTGTTGTGTTGGGTCCCACTTGGCACTTTGATTGACGTTGAACGCCATGCGTTTGAGTTAGCCGTTGGGAAAAACTCGCTCCGTATGAACACCGCACTCGCAACTTTTGTGAAAACACACCGAGTATCCCAATTTATAGAAAAAGAAACTCCTACTATTCTCCGAAACATGGCCCCTTACCCCTTTGAAGGGGACACTTAAGTCACACACAGCGATGGCGGATTTCTCGTACTTATCTGATACCGATGATTCTGCAGTTGAAGAACTCATTTCACGAACCCAAGACCTTTGCATTCTCGAGCAAATCTCTGCTATAAATTGTTCTTCTTTCACCGAATCTGTTTTGCCAACGGACCTCGAATCTCGATTCCGAAAGCTCAAATCTTTCCCGGCGACAAGCAAAGATCAGCCTATATCTAGTTTCATGTCGTCCAAAAATCAGTCTTCAGCTTCAAAATCTGAACACGATCGTGATTTTGATAATGGGTCTAGGGATAAGGGAGTGAAGACAAAAGTGGATGTAGGAAGGGAGAAAAACCCAGATGGTAAAACAGGTTTCGATGCAAACACAAGTTCTGGGCATGGTTTAGATTCATCAAATTTCGAGCTTGATGGGTCTAGTAAGGACTTGGATAAAGAGTTTGATGAAGCAAGTGAATGCCTTGAGGAGGAATTAGACGGGACAAGAGGATCGAAAGAGAAGAAGAAAGGAGGCTTTTCTCTGTCTCTTTCTGGTTCATCGAATTCATCAATGGATGGAACAATTTTCTCAACAACCAAAGGGAAACCAAATAAGAAAATGCAAGGAAAATCGACCGTAAAATCTGGGTCATTTTCTTATGGTTGTTTCTTGTGTTCTCCGAAGAAGAAGAAGAACAAGGGTAAAAAGAATCACGTAAAGGGGAGAGGTTTGGGTTATGATTGGAACATGGATGATGATGATGAGTTTCTATCGGATTTGGGCGTTCTCTCTGAGAAGGAAAGGGATAAGATTTTGAAGAAGGCCATGAAAGAGGAAGAGAAGGTGAGTAGAGAAGCAGAGAAGATTGTTAAAATTGCAAAACAAGCTTCTGCTAGAATGAATGTGAATTATGGAATTAAAGATGAGGTTAGTGATGATGATGATGATTGAGAGTGGCAAATTAAAAAAAAAAAAAATGGAGAAGTAAGGGTTCAACCTGCTGGCTTTATACATATGTTTTCTTCATATTCGAATACTTGCAAATGGTAGCAATAACGCTTGATTTGTTTTCTTCCTAGTTTTTATCAAAGGGACTAGTGTAGTTTGTATGTACCGTCGCAAAAATGCTATCTGTTGTATATTTTTATCCTACTGCCCCCGATTTTATATGTGCTTATATATCTTGCTGCTGCAGTGTTTGTGTATGGGAATTTAGTTGATTTTTATATATGTATTTTTATATGATTACTGAAACTTTCCTTCATTCGGGAAGATGTCCGTGTTAGTGCATATCCAAGTTTGCAGCCCATAGATATGCCGTTTTCACCGATGCAAGGACATACCAGTTCATGATAAATTTGGACAATGAAAGGGAGGTTATAGGCTTATAGCTCATATAGAGAAGAATTTGGCTTTACAAACTTTCTCTTTTCCCTTTTTCTTTTTCCGCTTAAATTCTCTAAAGAAGGAAAAAGAAATAATTATATGGGTTTTTATCTATTTTGGTACAACCGTAGGCACAGGTCGGGTTTGACTTCTAAACTGACACCGAACCGATATCCCAGGTTCATAAACCAGGAGTCGAACCATGCCTATGGTTCCTATTTCGCTTCTGTCCCACGGATTTGGGACGAGTCCGTAGAGTTTGTGGGAAAACAAAAAAAGAAAAAAAGGTACAAGGGATTTAATTATACGGAAAAAAAAGAAATTGAAAAATAAAACATAGAAATGAATAACATTGAAACTTAAAACTATTTTTGTGTTATATGGAAAAAATTATTTTCCAGTTGTAGTCTTTAATGTGTTGCTAGTAAATATACTTTTAAAGGAAATGGATCATCTTCATTCACTATTTTTAGTTTCCCTCAACTTATTATATTAATATGTTATTACGTATAATCAACGGTTAATATTATAAAAAATATAATGATATCATATGATATTTAAAAAATATAGATAATCCCAACCATTGATATGTAAATTAAAAAAAAACTGATGGATGAGTAAATGTAAATTCACTTTTTTTAGAAAATATCTAATATATGAGCTTCTATTAAAGGAAGTTCTCATTTATTATCAATGTGTAATTAAGGCTTTTACTTTTTGATTCACTTTTTAGGCTTTTATCCCTCATTATTAATATTACGACTTAATTTTGCTATAGTTTTGTATAAATTAACATAGATCATTTCTAACTTCTTATTTTCTTTCCCAAAATGGGTTAAAAACTCTACAATTTTTGGCTCAATGTTTTTCTTTCTTAAATACTAAACTTGAGGTTTTTTTTTTCCTTTAAATTGCAAATACTTGCTTTATATTTACTCCATATGTATTTAGTCTTGTTATCTTTGAAATTGTGAACTTAAACCTCCAAATCTTAAAAAAAAAAAAGTATATTTAGACTACTAAAAAAGTCAAAAGGCATATTTTTAAAAATTTGGTTGTTTAAGCTCAAGATTTCAAAAATAAAGGGATTAAGTGAAAATTTTAAGGGCATGTATCTACCATTTGTTTTTTTTTTTTTTAGGAGGAAAAGATGATAATTAAAATAAATATAAAAAAAAACCATCAATGAATAACAATAAATAATTTAATAAATATTAGTCAATTAAAAAGATAAGCAAAATGCAAAATTTATTGTGAGATAATTAATGTTTAAGTAATTTTAAGTTTAGAATTCAATACTATGTGTTCGATACCTTTCAAGAATGTGACGAGTTGAGGAAAGTAGAAAAAGAATCTAAGTAAATTGGTCTTAAAAACAAACGTAAAAGGATTTTCTTCCATTTGTCTATAATTGAATCTCGTAATTTTACTAGTTTGATTTTGCTCACTTTTCTATTTTAATATTTTTATCCAATTATAATGAGAAGGAGGATGTTTCTCTCATCCAATTGAGAAAATAGATATAATATTATAAAGTCATGCTATTTTCAATTTCATTGAAACATATGACTTATGCAACATATAACCTTTAATTACTCAAACATTAATTATCTCATAATAAACTTTAGGTTCCATTTTTTTATTAATTAAATGTTTGTTTGCTTGTTTATTTATTTATTTATTCACCAAAGTTTTATTTTAATTTTAGTTGTCACATTTCCTTCCCAAAATTTAAGGAAAAAAAAAAAAAACAATCAAGTGCAAATACACTCCCTTATTTTTTAAATCGTGCAATTAGACTCCTAAATTTACAAAAAAAAAAAATGTGCATTTAGGCTTCAAATTCAATTAAAATGCACATTTTTCAAGATTTGGGAGTGTGAACACATGATTTCAAATATAAAGGGGTTAACTGTACATGAAACAAAAATAAGAGGTGTATTTACAATTTACCCTTTTTAAGAAGATGAAAAATTTAGGTAAGCCAATTCATGATTCTAGACATGTGAATCGAAATCAAAGGAACCGATGGGTCTAATGATGTAGCTAATTCTCAATTTTGGTTAGGCCAATCCTAGTTCTCCATCTTAGGTAATTGAAAGTCACTAATTCTAGTTGGTTTGTACCCTTATCTAGTCTTATCTAATTGTAAATCATGTCATAAAAATTTTCCATGTTGTTACTAGTTAATAGTTAAGCTACTTTTGGTAATAGGTAAAATTACGCTAAAGAGACCAATGTTTGAGGGATACATTCAAATAGTGGATTGAACTTTCAACTTATTAAAATAAAGAATTAACATTTTACAAAGTGATTCAAATAAAAACTTCATTAGCTCACCATTACATCATTGTTGAATTAATTTGATGTGGCCATCATTTAACAGGTGGCACCTATGTGGTGCTTATGTAGCTGTTTAATTGCAAATATAAATGAAAAGAAAAAGAAAAAAAGTATATAAGATTATAAAAAATAAAAAAGACTTTTTATATTATTTATATTATAGTACCATGTTAGCATTACCTAATAAATAACGATTGGTGATGGAGGGTATCACTAATAGGACTCCTTGAACGAAGTGAGAGGTATGTAGTCGCTTGAACCAAGTGAGAGGTAGAAAAAGTGAACTCATGGTGGCCCATCAGCTATGCATGATGATGGACTTGCAAGAAACTCTTTATGGCATAGTCAACAAGAGCCTTTTGAAGCTCAAGTTAGTAAGAAAAGAGAAAAGGGTTATAAAGATTCAAGTGAGTTCCCAAGAGTCTAAAAGATATTTTTACCTAAAGGTTTGAGTCCTATTTATAGGTCAAGGGATCAAACCTGCCTAGACACATGGTGAAAGGAAACTAACTAGCATAGACTCCGAGGAGGTAGCATTGCTAATACGAGAAAAGACAATCGAAATTTTACCAGTTTTTGGAGGCTTAGATGATGAGTTTATCACATCATTGGAAAGTAGCTGCCTTAGTTCGGTAGTTAAATTGTAGGTCATGCATCAAATAGTCATTTAGCATTTAATGATGAGAGAGAAAAGGGGCAACGAGGAAGAGGGATGATTGTTTTGCTAATTGGTGAGCTCTTCGATGATGGTCCTCTAATCCGGAGTTAGACCTCCTCATGAGGATTGGAGGTAGGAGGAGAGAAGCTTCTATTGTAAGACTCTAAAAGTGCTCGATGCCAACTTATGCAAGCTAAGTAGAGCTTGGATGGTGTTGGATCAATCTTCATTTGAGTTGGTAAGGGTTATATGCTACACTAGTCAAGCTCTTTAGTAGGCTTAGGTCTCTAAAGCCTAGTTCAAAGATCGTCCATCAACAACAACCATATCAAATCAACTTGACGGTGTTATAATGCCAACTTGACGGAATATCTTATATGAACCATTTTACGAAATGTTGATCATTTATTTTAACTAGTTGAAAGTTTGATACTCCATTTGAATTTACCCTAAGTATAATTTCTCTCATAATTCCTCTTTATGTAAAGGATTTTTAGGTAGTAAATGCATATGGATTTTCAAAATTTTTCAATATAAAAAAGAATATTTGTTTAGAAAAGTCATATCAAATTCAAGTAATACCATTTATAAAAATAATCATTTATTGCATACTTATATAATGAATGTTAGTATAGTTATAAATACATAAACTAGATATGACTAAAATCAAAGACTATGAAGAACTGTAATTGTGTGGCATTTAATTCATATCACCAATTATTGGAGTAAGAAAAGCATTATCACCACCTTAAAGTAGCAATAGCAAAACTACATACACCAATTTTTAGATCATGCCACCACCAAAAAAGCAGTACGACTATTGTACCACCTCTAACACCAATACCAATAACACACAAGGACACCCATTCACAAATCAAAGTTTAATCTATTGATTAGGTTAAGTTTAAAGGCAAAACCAAGATAGAGAACTTAAATTAAAGCTTATCTATAATCTAGTGAATTTATTGGCAAGAAGATTTATGAAATAGATGCAACAAAATTGGGAAAGATAAATCTATCTCATTACTTTTGAAAGTAAGATTGGATAATTAAGTAAAATAACAAGCAAAAGACTTAGTTTAAGCTTGCAAATGACACCACATGTATAAGTAATAAAGGGCCAACATTTGATATATACATGCTATATACCACTCTACAAAATTCATGGAATATATGTTCCTAATTATCATCTAATAATCATAGTACCAATAAGGCTTTATCAACTAATTAAAGGGAGATGTATACACTTAGTCCTCAACATATACCTACTTTTTTATTTAAGTCTATATCCTTTTCTTTGTCCTATTTTAGTCCTTGATATATTCCAACTTTTACAAAATAAGACCCTTATTAACTAAAATTTTCATCCATCCTTAACAATATTAGCTTTTGATTAATCCCTAATAATTAATTCAATAAAATAATAATCTTAAATTTTTTTTTATTACATAATGTAATAGAAAAAAAGGCTATGAAAACTTTGTAAATCCTGACCATCATGGTTGGTTATCTTAAGGTTAAGGGGTATCTTACCATAGTAAGTAAGGTCAAATAACCTCTAATAGATGATTGAGTGTCCGCTTACATAGGGATAGTTTGCTAAGGACATTTTACTATGGAAAACATGTCAAAACACATAGGGTATTCATATGTGTGATTTTTTTATGCATGCTAATGATGGTGTGAATTATGTGCATCTATCCTGTAGAAAGAGAAACTTTCAAGTGCTTATCAATTGGAGAAGAGTATAAATAAAAAACTGATGATGAAGGAGTAAAAGGTGAATTAGAATGTAGCAAGGACAAAGAGAAGGATGAAGAAGAAGTTAATATATACAATGAGATGAAGAAAAGGAAAGAGAACCTTAAGATAGTATATAAAATAAAAACAAAAGTCAAATTTAGACTAAGTATTAGTGGCAAATTTGAGATTTGAGAGTTCAGCAACATAGAAAACATTTTTGAAGTTGCTAACACACACATAAAAAAAAAAAAAAAAAGAGGATAATGAAGGCAAGAAAATGTAAAAGCTAAAATATAACTTCTCAGTTATTTTTAAGATCATGGTGTGAATGTAGAATCCTATGTAAGAGGTTATGTCCCTATTGAACTTGTAAATGAATAATTTGATTCTCGTGTAATGAAATGAATTTCAAAAGATGATTTGAAGAATGAATTGGATCATACTTTCAAGGAAGGTGTAAAAAAAGCATGTTTAAAAAGGTATTAGATGACAAGCTTAAGTGTTTATGGACTAAATATGAAAATTCTGTTCTAAGCCATCAAGGTTTTGGAGAAGGATTTTAAGAGGTTTGTGTGAGTCTAGTTTTTTGAGTTTATGAACCTAACTAATAATCTCAATCTACTCTAACACATCCATAGCAAAAATCTCCTATTGCACAACTTGTTCAACAATAACCGCCTTCTTCTACTAAGAATTAAAGTTTAAGTATTGCTCAACATTCCTATGGTTGTTACAAGGAGAGTATTGTTAGGAACCATCTTAACCACTTATACAATCTTTATACAGTTCTTGTTTATCTTTCATTTTGTTTTTAGGTTTTGTAAACCAACATTTTTTTTTAACTTCTATCGATATAACGAAGTTCAACTTATTTGTCATTTCTTTCTTATTTTTATATTCTTGGCAAAGGGGGGAGAAGTAATAAAAATATTTGATTTTTTATGTCAAATTAGGAAGTTTGTAATTTAATGAATTAAAAAAATTTTGTTAACAATTTGATAATTTTGTTATATCATTAATTAGTTTTGTAACATTCAAATTTCAATAAGTCTCTTACAATTTAAATTGAAATAATGTTAAGATCTTGTTTTGTCAAGAGAAAAATTTAATTTTGAATTGAAATAAAATCATTCATATTGAATTAATTAACAAATCTACATTAAAGTATCTTATGAGTAAGATTTTATTAGCATCAAAAAGGGAGAGAATGCTCAGCTTTCTCTAAAATATAATATAGAAGATCTAATTCTAGATAATAATAGTAATTATAATAATAATAAGCAAGAGTTAAAATAATAAATAATAAATTTTTTAAATAAATGAAATGGCTAAGGATGGATTTTATCATTTAGAGGGTATTTTAGTCATTCTAAAAGAATTATAACCTATAAACCCGCTTAACCCTAGCTCATTTTCCTAACTTTCTTCATTCTCTGTCTCTTAAAGAGAGATTGGAGAGAGCCCTCCCTCTCACGTAGATTTACTAGTCTGTAACAATTAAGATATGTGTTGTTGCATCATAATTGTTTTTAGGTTTTCCATGTTGTTTGGATTGCTAAGGCTCTATTGAAAAAACATAGATTATGGTGTTATCAACTAAAGAGATTGATTTTGTCAAGCAAGAGTGTAGTTTTGTAGTAAGTGGCGTTGTCCATGATTTTAAAGAGGTTATTTTTTCAATTTCTCATGTATGTGCATGAAATACAATAGCTACATAAGACATCTAATAGTTTTTGAAAATATTAATTGTGAAATTTTGTCATGCTAACCAACTAATGTATCGAATCATGTGTAGTAATAATATTGTCAGCATTCACTAGGTTATTTCCTTAATGAGAATGGCTTGTCTAAGTACTAGATTTTAAACCTTCTATTCTAATATAAGCTAATAGAATAAAGTATGTAGGAATTTTGGGGGAAAAAACAAGCTAAATGTAGGAGCAAAAATACAAGAAGTAACACAAATTAATAAGAACATGGGATTTGACATGCTTCTAAGTATTAGTAAGGTTCCTTTATGATATCATGTATGGTCTTTTAGTAGATTTTGATGTATGGAATCATTTGATTTCAATCTTGGATAGGGCATCTCACTATACTATATAGTGGAAAATCTCCTTTTGGTCTCATTTTCCTATATAATCAACTAAATTTTTACTTTCTATCACAAACTAAGTGTTCTAGTTATAGAAATTAGGGGGTCAATCTCTTCTTGATCTTATAACTTGTCCTAATTCACTAGAATCACATAGAGCTGTGAATTCAACAAAATCTCTACTCCTAATCCCCTCAGTCTTATGGTTATACAAAAGCATTCATCAATACTTTATGAACTCATTAACAAAGGTAGAAATTTTCATAAATAATCCCCTCTCGGTCTCATAGTTATGAAAAACCATTTAACTCTTAATAGATTCCTATGACTAATTTCCTCTCAATTTCATAACCACAAAAACCCACTAAGATCATTTATAGCACTTCAACAATTTCACATAGAGTGTCAAATATCAAAATCCCAAATAAATACACAAACCCATGTTTAAACTACAACATTTCACCAATTACATCATTTGCATTTTCATAAAACCACAAAAATATACTTAGCCACTCATGATTTTAGCAATAACATAAAAAACAAATGGAGAAATAGCATCAATTTCCATAGATAAATAAGATGATGAAATACCCAAATATGAATAAATGTATAATGAAGATTAAAGAGATAACTAGGCTAAAATTTACTACCAATACTAAGAAATATGCATATAAATATAAAGAACTAGTGTCAATTAACATAAAAGTGGCAATGAAAAAGTGAAAATGTTAAAGAGCTCACAAAAACTAAGTAAAACCCTAGAATGAACTAACTGCAGCTCACTATTTCTATAGAATTTGTGAGTATTTATAAATTAAGGCTATTGATCAAGCAGTAAGAGAGTCTATTAATCGATCAGTAAGGAAGGTATCGATCAATCGATAAGGTCAATTCTATTCTAGTAGGTTTTGTTTGAGTCCCATCCTCCTTTCTTAATTGATCACCCAAGACATTGGTTCAACCTTAATGGTTTAAGGCATATCGATCAATTGGTGATCATGGCAAGCAATTAATTGGTAGGCCATATTTCTATAAGCTATCTCTCCTTGGCTCCTTGATTGAACTATGGGGGTTACCAAGACCATTGGAACCCTTGTGCACCTGCAAGCATGAGATAAAAATAATGAAAGTTAATTAAACATCAATCCTTTTCATATGATTTGATCAATTTAGCTCAAGTTTGTCTATTTTATGCATAAACCCTATTTTTACATAAAATTTATTAATTTTTCCTAAATTTATGCAAAAATGCAAGTTTTAAAACTAGGAAAAATTGTGTATTGTGAACTGTTCACCTTTCTTAACTTTAGAACCTTATGATAACACTTATTTAGCACATATATTTTGGGGTGGTTTTGTTGAATTTGCATTGATTATTAGCCCTATTTTTGGAGTACTTGAGCTTATTTGTAATTTCTTTTATTTTTAGATTTGGTGAAGGGCTTTTGATAATTTTTGAAGAAATTGTTGGAATTTTGAAGCTTCAATGAAGAATATGTTTGAGATTCTATTCGAAGGAAGAAATTTAGTTAAGAAAGAATCTGTACTTGCTTAATAGCTACATTTATGCTTAATATTTGATTTTAAGGAACTCGAGTAGTGATTTTTTCAATTTTTAGAGCCTTAAAGCTATATTTTGTGCCTACCATGCTCAAACATACATTTAAAATTTACTTGACTTGTTGGTGTGCAAAAACTTAATGTTTATGCACCTATTTTGCTCATACATGCACACTTTTACTTTATCATGAATTACTTGGCTTTATGGATTTGATTCGGATAAATCTTGGCTATCTAGTTAAAAATTGAGTTTTTCAAGTCTTAACGAACTCAAATAACCTTGTTCGAAGTGTTAAGATGTTCCTTGATTTTCTACAAATCAAATTGAATTAGTAACTTTGCTTAAACAAGTGGTCTCTACCATTTTTTTGTAAACAACTAGCATGCTGGTTATACAATTCACTGGCTTGCTGGTATACTGCTCTAGTTTTTCATTTATATTCAGTTTTGTTCTTATAACCGGCAAGCCGATCCATCTCACCACCAATATACCGGTATACTCTACTCCTGAAGCAATCTGTTTTGCTTCTGTTTTCTTAGCCGGCATGCTGGCTCATCCAAATACCGGTAAGTTGGTTCTTCAAATTTCAAGTGCGTCTTAAAATCACATCACACCATCTCTCTCCCATCCTTCTCTTAAAACCCTTTTTTCTCTTCCCCCAAACCCTAGAATCCTTCTCTTTCTTCAATCTTCCATCTCCAAACTCTCAAAATCATAATTTTTCTTTATCAATCATCTCCAAATCCAGACAATCTCTCATTAATCCCTTCACTTATTCAAATTACACTCTCCTCTTCATCTTCACACGACTTTCTCTCTCTACCAACCCCCCATCTACCATTAAGATGCCACCTTGATGAACTATAGCAACTTCTAGATGAATTATTGCTACCCATCATGCCTCATTCCTCCTCTAACTTAAAGATGATGATCTACAAGTTGCATGAATTGCTAACTTCATGCCTCATTATGTTTTTCTCATGTTATGAATTTAGCCATTAACTACTACTATTGTTATTTTCTATTGTCTTGCCTTCGCCATTATCTTGACTTTTATTGCTTATGTTACTTGTCTATATTGTTTATTACTCGTGGTTCATGTATCTCATAGAGTTATTACACTCCCTATAGTTGGCTCACATTTTTGAACATTTGATATGGCATGGGCTGATTTTGATGAATTCATTATGAAAATTTTATTTAGCATGATTTTTAGCTTCTTTGATTTCACTTTTGTAAGGGGCATATCCTAAGGTTTGAGCCGAAGTTATGCGAAATTTTGACTTGAATTCTCTTCCCTCTTCACCACCTGGATCCTCCTCTTTTTTTTTTTTATGAGGCCAAAGGGTGAGAAATATTCAAGTTGTTAGAATGTCAAAATGTATATTACATTGAATTGATAATAGTTACTCAAAAGATGATATTGATCCTATAACTTTGGCATATCTTGATTTTTTGAAAATTTGATATATTCTTTATGTGAAGTTATTAAGAAGTGAGACTTAGTTTCTTAGCACATCAATATACTCTCATTTTGTAAGTACTTACTTGATCTTATTCAATTGTCAAATATCTTGAAATCGAGTATTAAATTGAGGAGAGTATTAGATTGAGGGGGAGCATTTAAAGTATAAGAGTTTTATCCTCATCAAAAAGGGAAAGATTGTTGAACCTAGGGTTCATTATTTGATTTTGATGAGAATAAAACAAAAAGTGTATAATTAAACTTATTGTTTTTGAAGAGAACAAAAACTAAAATAAAAATAAATCAACCATTTTTCAAATTAGGATCATTTAGAATTTCCAAAAGTAAAAACCAATTTAGGGCCCTTTAGGAAATTTTCTTAAATAAATCAAAATGGGTAAAAATGTAAACCTGGTTGTTTTAAAAACTAAAAACAACTCAACCCACTAAAGTTTTCATTAAAAAAAAAAAACTATATATGTTTGATCTTGAATAGTACGTGCGTAGGCACCTATAGGGCGACAATAAAAATAAAAAAAATCTAATTTTTCTTTTTAGTTTAAATTACTTAGGTGGTCTAACTAGAAGTAAATAATAATTGAGTTTTGCCTTTTAAAATTAAAAGATGATTTTTAAAATTAACGTTAAATTTGGAAAGTTAATGGTGCTCGTAAGGGTTTAAAAATCATAACCCCCGGATCCAGATCTCTTATTTAAAAACTGTTTTACAAAAATCGGTTTTTATTGAAAAACTAGTAGCTAAGTTATAACCAATCTACCTAATTGATTATAAGTTAACCCTTTTTCCCGACTTCGATCGGGTGGCGACTCCAAGACGTTTTCAAAGTATAAAAAAAATGATTTTTTCTTTAAACCTTAGTCAATTATCAATATTGAACGGGTAAGAGTTCAATGTTAATCGATTTAAAGGAAATCTAATTTTATAAAAAAAAAAAAAATAGGAAGGTGGAAAACCAGTCTCGATAAGGGTTCACCACAATCTTAATAAGCAGAATGATAAGAACATAAAAGGATTAAAGGGGAATAGTGTGCTCAATAGCCACATAAAAAGGAGACAAGCTCGTAGTAAGCTTACGAGAGAAGTTTTTCTCAAAAAAGTAATACTCTTGATCATCGATAATTTCTTTTACTATTACAATAGTGGCTATTTATAGTAAGTCCTAAAACTTTAGCGGCAAAACTGTAATTAATATACAAGGCCTTAAATGTAGCGACCCTAGGAGGGGTCTAGTAGTATTGCCTAGAATTTCCATATCACGTGTGCACTCATGATAAGAAAATCGCCTTGCAAGTTAGAGATTGTAAGACTCTAAATAGATATTCGCTAGGGTCTTCAATTTTTGTTCATTGACTCATTATATAATATAAATAATTATGGATAACCATTTTTCCACAATTTCTCAGAACCGCAGAGAATCGGTATCCTTTATCAAAATAGTGAAATAAGATAGAAATTCCAGAAAATTCTATACCTACTAAAGATACTAAACTTAATTGAGATAATAGTTGTTTTTTTGAAGCATTCTGAAGTAACTACATAAGCTTTTCACCATATTGATTCAATGGTAGCATTCTGCACTCAATTCCTATCCCATTCTCAACTATCGATCAACTTGCAAGGAAAAGAACTGTTAGGGTATAAGCTTTCGCTCAGTGAGATAAATACCCTCATCAATACCACATGGCAAAATTTATTAGATGTACAATCATATGAATGCATAAACAATCAGTATGCGAAACAACGCATGCAGTGGCCTAGGAACTGCATACAACTCAAAATTTCACCCCCTGTAGTCGAGGTTTAGAGATAATTGACCGACCTAAACCAAAATTCGGGTTTTAGACATTAGGTTTTAATTCATTAGCACTATTGTGCTTTAGTCAAAACAAAACTATGTATATATATACATATATATATTTTCATTACCGAATAATAAATCATATTTTCAAAATCCCAAGTCTAGCGGTGTGGTAGCCTCTGCAATCCACAAATACACGCTCTAAGTAGAAGCCATAAGACTCGGCCCCTCGCCGACGGTTGGCTTCTTCCGGCGCCTAGTAAGCTCATCAGCTTAGGACAGAGACTCAATAAAAATGATGACATAGTTAGTACCTAATCTTGTAGGAGGCACATCCTCCTATGAGTTCCTTCCCATCTTCTGCGTGAAGCGACAGTCGTTGTTATTCGTATGCAATATGGGAAATGCATGATTCATTTTAATTTCTTAATCGTATAAGTGATTAACTCAATTTTCAAGGTGATCAGACAATTTCATTCCATACAATTGCGTATATAAATTATCACAAACAAATCCCATTATTATATAATTAACAAGCCATTGTATTCATCCACAAATTCATACACATGCGTTTCCCATATCTCACAAGCATCCAAATTTATATATATAAGTTTAGGTGTATCTATTTTACAAGTAAAATCAAGTAAAGAGTCATTGGAAATTTACTCACTCCGCCATGCGGTCAATCAAAGTAGTCTGGAGGCAAGTTATCTCCGTACACAATGTCCCTCGGTTATCGAAATAATATTTATAAGGGATTGAAATAAACTTAGGAAACTAAATTAAATTCCCTTAAGTTATATTCTTGACTAGCTTTCTTAACTTTTCTCGATTTTCACTTAAAAGTTCAATCGCGTATAACTTTTTCGTTTTATATCCGATTCTTATGATCTTATAGTCAATCTTTAACGTTTTCGAGTGTCATTTAATGTAGTGAAGTTAGATTTTTGAAATAAGGCACACAAAACTGCCCATAGGTCAGAACAGTAGCGATCTTCATGATTTGGAGTGCTTTTGGGCTTTGTTTGGTAAATGGGCTTTTCGGTAACTTAAGAAATCTTTTGGGCTTGGTCTTAAGATTTTATCCTAAGCTCAAAACACTCCCTGAGATCAGATTTACAACTTTGATTTATACCCCTAAGGCTAACAACCACTTCATGGGCTCTTTAGTGGGCTTAAGCTGTCAAATGGGCTTATTTTTTATTCAAACTAAAGTTAGTGACTTTGTTGGGCTTATGGAGTCTTAGGTGGATTTCTTGTGGGCTTCAAAACAACCTATTTTAATATTTTAAAGTGCTGGTCAGAATTTTAATGAAGGCCTAACTTAGAGTTATAGGCTTGTTTTGAGAGTTTTAGGCTTTGTATACTTGCTATACTTGCTTTAGTTGATCTTTTCACTTTGTTCACTTACTTTTATCATATTTTTAAGTGTCTTTTATCCATGTTCCAAATCTGGTCGTGATGATTCCAAGGGGTTCTCACTTGATTTTTCAACTTGTTTTATCATTTCCTTAAGCTTAAGTGTTAGATCATGCACTTAAACTACTTGTATCTAAATCTTAACTTAACTTTTCTTCCATGAGATGATTCTTTAACTCATGCTACCCACATAGAAATAGGAGATCTTACACCTATTACAACTTCCATAGCATAGCTCGTGTCATATAAAGTTGGTTTCTTCATNTGATAAGTCATCTAAGATGATTGGTTGGTCTACTTATTGATGTGTAAGGCTTAGACATGAAGATAAGGGCATGGTCTTATAGGAAATTGTTTTAGGATTTTTATCTTGCATTGTTTTGTACTTTGTAATTCGATTCCTATAAAATTGTGAAATTTTCTAAAGTTGAATGAAATTATTCAAATTAAATTATCGATTAATTACTTAGGGTTAAAATTCCTTAATTGTTTTAAGGTTTTTCACCAACTCGAGAATAATTTACTTACACTTAGGAGCTTAAGGATCAATTGGCTTAATTATTTAAAAACACCACTTTATTATGCAACATATATATATATATATATATATATATATATCATATGATAGATTAAGAAAAGAGAAGGAAATTGCTTAATAATATATTTATATATATACATATTGTGGGGCTATTTATGTACATAAGTAAAATAATTTTTGTAAATTTATTAATTTATTTTTTTATCTAGCTTAGTTTTGTTGTTTATTATTACTTGAAATAATCTTTGATTCGTTTGTTATCAGTTTTATATGATTTTACAAAATTATTGATAATTTTATTGATTTATGGCTTTTCAAGCATTAAGATAATTTTATAGAGTTAAAAAATTTTTTTTTATGATTTGATATTTACAGTTTCTATTAAGTTTAGATTTACATTTTTTTAAAATACACGTATGTAAGGATTGGGGTTTTCTTACATGATAAGGGTTTCCAAATTATATAATAGTGTCTTTCAAGTTCGTTTTAAGTTCCGAGTTTAAAATTTTAGTCAGTTTTCATTTTATGTGGTTTTGTCGACTTAGGGAAATGTCTATGATAATTTGACACCATATTTAGAAGGTTAAATTTACAGAGTCTACATTATACCCTAAAGTAGGCCTACAACTGTGTTAAATGGAGCGTTTAATAGGAATTTCGGCATGCAAGTCCTCCGAGTTGTCATGGAATGAGTAAGTTACGAATTAGGTGAGATCAGTAAATGGATGTCTTGGTTTGGATAGGTGCCATTGAGGTCCTATAGTGCTTAGCCGAGCTTCCTATGAGGTCAACCCATAGTTACTAGGCTCTAAGACTACTTAGCATTAGGTTCATATTGTCATACTGAGCTGGTCTACAAACTTGGCACCTTAGTTGTATGATCTCTCATCTTCTCAACAAATGACAAAGTTGTTGACGATTTGTCTTTCTTGATGGGTTACCGACTATCAACTCAATCACTCGCGCAAGCCTTAGAGGCCTCCAGTCCCTCACCCAAAGGATTCTTTTTCGTTAACCTGTCGACGACAAGAAATAGTATGTTGAAGGAGGATGGCTAAATTCCTTAGGAGCTTCGAGTGGTTATATTATGCTATGTTCGTTATCTACCAATGCCAACCTTCCTCTAGCCAAGGGCTCTGTGTCGAGTGATTGAACTTTCAACTGCCAAGAGTCTTATAATGAGTAAATGCGATTAGTTCCTGGTTGAGTATTTCTCTCTTGGCATCTCTTTCACGTCTCAACTTCTGTCTCCTCACATCTTGACTCTTCTTACCTGCTATACTTGGAGAATCCTAGCATGGAACCAATGTTGCACCACTACCTATCCATTTCATCTAACATTTTACTATTTTTCCCTTTTTGTCTTTTGCCCCTTTTACCTTTTTAGTATGTACTATGATTTCCCTTTTTGTATATATATTCTTGTAATTTCTTTATTTATAATGTTGCTCTAGAGACTTGCCATAAATAGTCCCTTCTCCTTATAAGCCAGAATCATCTTATTTTAGACTTATACATTGAATATACTATTCTTGTGAGAGAACCCTTTCCAAGTCCATTTTCCCATACATTCTTATCTAATTTTGTCGAGTAGCTTAAGATTAGTGACGGATAGACCTTAACATCAACTTGTGTGTTATATCAAGTAAAGTGTCAAGTGATGTTGCGTTCGTTGGTGTATTATATCTTGTAAGTAGCTTCATGTTAGTTACTCTAGTAAGTTCTTAGACCAGTTCACCTTATCTTTCTTCGATATCTCGAAGGACCCATTAGTTCACATTCGCTACTATAAGCTCTAGTGATAATTGAGCTTTTAGGCACATCATTTCCTTTCTTTCTCGACCTTTTAGTCTCAGCTTGGTCCTGGGTATGCCAGGTCAGCCTTAGATAGGAATAAGTCAACTTTAGCTTAGAACAGGTTAGCTTCAACCTAGAGATTATCATAGGCTGATTCGTATCATACCCTCTCTTAATCAGCCCATCTACCTTCCTTAGCTTGATAACTTGTTTAGCACTTAGCCTATAAGCGGCTTTGTTTGGTAAGGCAACTCTTGGCTACAAGTCTATCGCATGTTTAATGCCTTGGATGGGAGGTAATCCTTCTAGTAGCTCACATGGGAATAGGTAAGTAAACTCATCCAATAGGGACTTCACCTCAGTAGGTAGTAGTTCATCCTTTGATCCTCTCATCTCAAGCAACCTTCTCACTAGTAGATATGTTAGCTCTTCAAGCTTCATCTCTCTTTTCAACTTAGCTTAGGTAATTAACAAAGCCTCTTTCTTCAAAATTTGACTCAATTGACTTTACATGTTTTTAAATTGTTCGATAGTCATAGGGCTTAACTTTAAATTTTTACCCTCGTGCTTTTTGACTCAATTGACTCTACATGTTTTTAAATTGTTCGGTAGTCATAAGGCTTAGCTTTACCTTCTTACCTTCGTACTCTAAGGAACATGTGTTCTTCCTTCCATTGTATGTTCCATTCCAATCAAACATCCATGGTTGTCTAAGAAGAATATGAGATACCCTCATGGGTAACATGTCATAAAGCACTTCATCTCGATATTTTCCAATATGATTGGTATAGTCACTTGCTTATTTGCTTGTAAGGCTCCCTTGTTACTAAGCCAATGCAGTTTTTAAGGATTAGGGTGGGGTATGGTTGGCAATTTCAATTGTTAGACCATGAAAGCTGATGCTGCATTAGTACAGTTACCACTATTAACAATTGAGGCATACAATGACTTATTCACCTTGCAACTAATGTGAAACAAATTCTCTTATTGCTCATCTTTTAGTATAAGCTCAAACTCATCGCTCTCCTCAAGACTATGGTTGTAGGCATAAAATTACCTTCTTCATTATAAATGATCTCCTCTTCGTTGGACTGTTTTAATTATCTAAACTCTTTGGGATCCTCAATCTCCTCATCAGTACTATTAACCTCAATGGTCAATATCTTTCTCTTAATCACCATTACTCATTTGTTCAGACATTATATAACCATGTGTCTACATGTGTCCAAACCCTTAGCACTTGAGGCAGTTGATCTCACTCATCTTTCTTCCTAAGCTCTAACCTTTCTTGAATTTCCTCGAGATTTCTTTCTCCTCTTCTCGAGTAATTTGAGTAAGTCGAACCTCAACAACTTTGCATGGTTCCAGTTGCACAAGTCTACTGAGAACAGGTTGGCTAGTGGTCGGTTAACTAATAGGAGCTTAGAATATTCTTACTCAACACCTCTCGATTCTTTAGGCAGCTTTGATGGCTTCATTAGGTGAACCAATATCCATAGTCTCCAGAATAAGTCTCCAGAATATGTCTAATCTCGTACTTCAATCCACTAATAAATCAGGATATAGTACGGTATTTATGCTTAATAACTCATAATGGATCATTAACATATGGAATACCTTTACATACACACCAAGACTTGATCCTCCTTATCAATGCATCCTATAAATAATATCTTAGAATAAATCTTCTCCTCATGACTCTTTTCATTTCAGCCCAATTCCTAACTTCATGTTCTCCTTCTCTCCTTTAGGTGGCTTATAAGTTCTTCTACTACAAGGCGACATAGCTAGTAAACTCTTGCATAGTAAGTCTGACCAAAGCATTATCAAGCACTTTGATAAGAATCAACCTTCGACTGTATCCAAGTTAAGGCTAACCAATCCTAAGTCGAGACCGATCAAGTTTTATTGAGGCCAATCTAATAATAGAATATTGAGGGGAGAGACCATACGATCGAGGACTTGAGGCTGAAGATCCATTCGGCATGGCATCAAAAGACTAATGCCCACTAATTTTAATAGTCGGCAATTATGAGCCAACCTTTCTGGTGTCTTGATTAAGCATTATGAGACTTCTAAAGCTCCTCCTTAGACCCAGACATCTAACTACCGATCTTATCTGATTCGAATCCTACTCCTTCCAAGATAGGCCCAGTGACTACATCCTGACTTTTATTAAACGCACAGTTTTGTATTCTTGTATATGTTTTCTTTATTTTATTTATGGGCCTAATTCTTTAAGGTTTAAGGCTTTATACAGTATTTACAGTTTTGTCACTAGGGTTTAAGACTTGCTATAAATAGCAACATTTGTAATCATAAAAGGACACATAGTTTAGAGTTTAGACATAGTGAAGAATATTCCTATACAAAGAGTGAAACCTTCCTCTTTCGAGCAAGGCTATACTTAAGCTAGTAGAGCTTGTATTTGTTGGATTATTGAGTGTTGGTTAAACTTTTTAATCTTTCTCGCATTCTTATCAATCTTGCCTTAAGATTGTGGTGAACCCTCATTTGAGCTGGTTAGTAAGTTGCATTTAACCCTTATTTGAATCTCGAGCAATATTTAGTGTTCGTGAGTTGTATCGAATCTTATTTTGAGCTCAAACCCCTAATTATGTTTGTGTCTTGGTATGTGATATCCATACACATTCACACTCAAAACCCCTGATTTACTTCCTGTTCTTTATACCTACTCAAATCCACGAATACCCATTCTGTTTTTCCAACCTGTTGCTGCATCACACTTCATGGCATTCAAATTGCTAATCAATCTTATTTGGCCAGTTTAGGTAGTCCTTGCCAAAAGCACCCTTAGAAAAATAAGGAATATACATCCATAATCCTTTTACTCTAGGTACTCAGACATTTCATTCCTCAAGTTTGTTGGTCCCATATAAGATATTAAGAGGAGGGGTGAATTAATATCTTTAAAATTTTTGAAACTTTTTCGTTGTAAAATAAAATTACCTCTTTTAACAACTTATATTGGTGAATAGTGATATTTTAATAATTCAATACAACAATTAATAAAGAAAATTAAAAGAGTAAGGAAGGAGAATATCAAGTTGAGGATTTATAGAGCTTTAGCCTTTTGCCTACTCCTCTCTTCCAACTCCACTGTTGGGGACTCGATCTACTTTAATGATGTCATTTCACTTGATCTACTAAATCAAAATCATAAGAAGATTACAAGTAATTGCCACACATAAGCTTTCGCAATACTTTGCTTTGCCTATCTAGCCTTTCTACAATCTAGGCTAATACAGATCTATAGAGTACAATCTAACTTCTCTCAACACTCAAACAAGGTTTACAAATTATAAGTTAGAATAATAATACAAGTCTTAAATAATTTCACACTAAATAGAAATAATGATTGATGTAAAATTCACTTCGGTACAACTTTCTGAAAAAGTATCTGAGAAACTTTGTATGCCTTTTCAGAAGATAGAATTTTCATCACAATTTTTATGTAATGAAAATTTTCTTAGAGATGTATATATCGTTTTGAATCCCTTCTCCTTTTATATTGAAATCTTCTAACAACTAATTTGCTGAAAATTTTCTTCACTTTCATGTTTATCCAGCAATTATTTATTAGAGATAATCTTTAGATAATTTGAAAGGATCTTAGTATTTTGAATTTTAAAGATAGCTCTTCTTATCTTGTTTTGGTTAGATATACTATGATTTATAGCCACTAGATAAGCTTCAGATTTGAAATTGATGAAGAGATATGCTTTATTAGCAATTTCCAAATAAACCTCATATTCAAAAATTGAAATTCCATAAAATCCAAATCAACCTTATCCTTATCCATTCTTGTGTATATCTTGATTTATCAAAAATAAATTTGCTAAAAAATAATCTCCATGGATCTTGATTCCATCTTAAGTGAAACGAGATTAAGTGTATTTCTCTAATATACCCAATCTAGTGGAGTTAGGCTTTGTTTAATTCAAATTTGATATGAGTTAAATTTCATCATTATACTTTCTAGACCAACTTTCTAAATATCCTTCTAAAGAGTATCAATCTTCTTTTCTTCAAAGTCTCTAAACAAGTTCCTGAAGCGTTTTACCGCTTCCACTTATAAAGCTTCTAAAACACTTTCTAAGGATTTTCAAACTATTCTCTTTTTCATTCAAATTAGACCTTCGAAATAAGTTTTTGAAGAGAACCAAATTTTGCTATTTTAAACTTTTTGAGAACCCTTTTAAATACCTGCATTCTTGATAATTCATTAGCATTTATCCATTTTTGTTATTATCAAAATATATAAGAGATATCTAACATTCTCTCCCTTTTCTCTCCCCTTTTTTTGTTATCATCATTCATTAACATATTGTGAGATCATTAATTAACCTAACTACTGTGCCCCCCTACCCCTTAATTTTTATAAATAAACAGAATGTGCAGAATGAAAAGATTGCATTGATTAAAAGAAAGATCATAACCAAGTCTAGAAATAACAGAAATAACAAAGAACAAGTCCACGTAAGGACTTTTCATAAAAAAAAAAAAAGATCTTAACAAAGCTGAAACTAAAATACTAAACATAGAGAAAGAAAATCATTTCTTAGATCTCTTAGTTTTCTTCCTAGCACATAGTTTAAATCGTCTAGAATAGGTTGTAAGCACCTTGCTAAGAGAACGATTTACTTCAGATGATGTTACCATAGAGGAAATTGGTTCTTTGCTTTTGTTAGAAGTTGGTGTAGTTTGAATTAGAATAAGTATAGTGTCTTCTTTAGTGGAAGCAATAGAAAGAGTTTCTTTGTTTCCTTCTAGATGTGTCTGTTCTTTAGGATTCAAAACAAGAGTGGCCATTTGAGGTGATTTGTCAGGAGATTGTGAGGAGATGACAAGAGTTTTATCCAAAGTTGGAATAGGGATGGAATTAGTTTGATTGGTCAGATGAGTAGACATAGTAAGGAAATGAGGTTCAGTTGATGTGAGGGGAGTATTTGAAATAGGAATAGATGGTTCAATAGGTGTGAGGTGAGGATCTAAAATAGGAACAAATTGTTCAAATGGTTCAATTGGTTAGGTCTATTTAGGGGGTTTAGAAGGAAAAATAGCAAGATGAGCTTGGTCATTAGGATTAGATTCTGCAACAATTTCTTTGACCCAAGCTTTGAACAAATCTTTCATTCTTGTAATCTGATCCTTGACTAACTTGCTTATAACTTCCTTGATTCCTTCAAAAAATTGTTCAACAAAAGCTAAGCTTTCCTCTTGTTTGGAGTGAATATGTTGTATCTCTGTACTTTGTGAATCACTATCTAAAGGTGACCCAATTGCTTCCTTGAATTCTATCCCACCTGATCTTCTAACCAATTTCCCTTTCCTTTTTGGTTCCTTCTCAATAAGTTCCTTTCCCCACTTCCTTTTCTTTTCATTGTTCTTCTCTTCAATTATAATTACCCTTATCCAAGATTTAAAGGATGAACAAAAATTCCTCTATTATATGAATGCCAAAGCTTGTTACTCACATAAATCCCCATCTGCTTAAAAATTCTTTCTCTTAGTTTAACATGATGAAAAGGACAACTTGCTTCACTTGGAATTTCAATTTCTTGAAATTGAAAAGACTCATCAATAAATTCCCATATGGGCAAACACCTAAATGTTGCCTTGTATGTCTCATCATAAGTTTCACTATATCCACCTTTCTCTTTCTTAGCATTTCCAAAATAACTAGTGCATCTTCTCTTGTTACAGGAGTTGTATTGTCCTTTTAAAGTAACACAAATGAGTTGAAAAAATTGTGTCAAATCCTAATTGACAGCTCAAATTCAATATTGAAAATATCTCTTCTTATTCTTAACTCTACTCCATCATTCAATTTTATGAACAAATTCTCCTTAGTTATTGGTACTGAGCTCTCATCCTCTTATACTTCTTTAATGCCGAAGCATTTCAGAATGTCTTTCTTTGTTATTCTAATTTTTTACCCCAGTACAATTGACTTCCATACTTCCTAATTTTTGTTTTCAAGCTTGTATAAAACTCATTTACCAGTTCTCCATATATCATTCCTCTCATGTCAACCAATCCATTCAAACTTAACCCATCCAACTATTCCTTCCAATAAAAGCCATTCTTGTCAAAGAATTCTAAGTCTAAATAAAAAGAATCTTTTGGAGAGATTTGTACCTTTTATTGTATATCTTTTCTTGGATTTGTCTTTTGATTTAGAAGAGGGAATTGAAGTCTTCACTTTTGGTGACCTTTGCACATTCTTAGAAGATTTTGAAGTCTTGTTTACTGGAGTAGCAACCTTAAACTTTCGCAAAGATTTCTTTGGTTTTGGTACAGGGGGTTGTTTAAAAGGATTTCTTTTAGATTTTCCTCCAAATGGTTTGTTTGAGGGATCAGAGCCTTTAAGTTCAGCAATTTTTTCAGGTAAGCCGGAATCTTGAACTTCCTGATCAGTCTTTTGATTAACTTCCTGAACTGGCTCAAAATGTACCTCAAAACCTTTATTTTGATTCACTTCTTGAGCAACTTCTTTTGATGGTTCATCACGAAGTTTTAGGATTAAGGTTTTTTCAAATGAATCTTAGTGTGTTTTAGAAGTTGGATTAGGTTAAGGGTTTATAGGGATGGTGGTGTCTATTTCTTGAGCACCAAGAAGAATGGGATTTTTGGGATCATTCTATTCTTTGGATTTAATCCCCTTTGCAGCAATTCGGGAAGATTATTAAGTGCCATGAATTTTAAGTGAAAGAAAAAAAACATGAAAGGGGAATGTGAAGAGTTTGATGAAATGAGAAGAAGAGAAATAATTAGAGGTTTTTATAAGATGGGAAGAATTGAACTGCCAAAAATGATGGTCTTCAACCATAAGAAAGTGGGCTAGTTTAATGGACCTACTAAAGAGTACTTTGGGGACCCACTAATGACATGCTAGGACCCACTTCTTTTCATATGCAACAAATGAGAAAAAGAAGAAAAAATTGTACGTGTTCAAAATTATACAAATAAGGGAAATTAATAAAAATACTCTCTATTCTAACAAAAAGGATTATATACACCAATTTCATTACGAATAAATTGAAATCTTAATTTATCTAGAGGCTTTGTAAAAATATTAGCAAATTGATATTCAGTTGGAACAAAATCAACACTCACATTATTATTTGCTACATAATCATGAATGAAATGGTGTCTTATTTCTATGTGTTTTGACATTGAGTGATGAACTGAATTTTTTGTCAGATTAATAGTACTAGTATTATCACATTTTATGGGTATATTCTTATAACTTATTCCATAGTCATTCAATTATTATTTTAACCAAAGTATGTGTGCACAAAAATTTCCAATTGATACATATTCAGCTTCTACAGTTGAAAGAGCAATAGAATTTTGTTTCATGAAAGACTAAGAAACTAACTTATCTCCTAAGAACTAACAAGTTCCTGAAGTATTCTTCCTATCCACTTTACAACTTGCATAGTCAGCATATGAATATCCTATGAGATCAAAATTTTGACTCTTAAGATACTAAATTCCTAATTTTGTAGTGCTTTTTATATATTTAAATATCTTTTTAACTGTAGTTAAGTGTGATTCTGTTAGTGAATTTTGATATCTAGCATACACACAAGTACTAAACAGAATTTTAGGGTGTGAAGCAGTTAGATGTAATAAAGATCCAATTAAGCTTCGATATAGTATTTCATTTACCTTTTTGCCATTACCTGTAGTGTTAAGCTTTGTTGAGGTACTTGCAGGTATTAAAGAATTCTTGGTATTCTCAAAACCAACTTTCTTTAATATTTATTTGGTGAACTTCTCTTGGTGAATAAATATTCTATTCTTTGATTGTTTGATTTGTACTCTCAAGAAGAAGTTTAATTCTCTCACGAGTGACATCTCAAATTCTACCTGTATCAATCTTGAAAATTCTTGGCAATATTTTTCATTTGTTGCACTAAAAACAATGTCATCAACATAGATTTGTACATGTAACATATCTTCTCCATAATGTTTCATGAAGAGTGTAGTATCTACTTTTTCCCTTTGAAAGTTATTTTTAATCAAGAATTGGCTTAATCTTTTGTACCAAGCATAAGGAATTTGTTTAAGTCCATATAAAGCCTTTTTTAACTTATATACATGATCTAATTTTAATTTGAAGGAATCTTCAAATTTAGGAGGTTGATCAACATACATTTCTTCTTTTATAAAGCCATTTAGAAAAGAAATTTTTACATCCAATCTAATATAGCTTAAAATTTTTCGAACATGCAAATGTAAGTAATAATCTTATAGCTTCCAATCTAGCAACAGGAGCATAAGTTTTATCATAGTCTATTCCTTCTTCTTGAGAGTAACCTTTAACTACTAAATGTGCTTTGTTTCTTATTATTTTTCCATTCCCATCTAGCTTGTTCTCAAAAACCCATTTAGTTCCAATGATTGACTTATTTTTAAGTCTTGGAACTAAACTCTAAACCTGATTTCTTTAAAATTGACTAAGTGCTTCTTACATGGCTAGGGTCCAGTTGCTATCATTTAAGACTTTATCAACTGAATGAGGTTCAACTTTAGATACTGTAGTAAAATGATTTTCAAAGTTTTGTAAGCTTGATCTTGTTTTTAATCTAGATCTAACATTGCCAATTATAAGTTTAGGAGGATGATGTAAGCTCCAAAGCTAAACCAATTGACCGTAGGATTGAATTTAGAACATAAGTTTTGGACGATCGGTTAAAGAATCCGATTAAACCTCAAATTATAAATTATTGAGCGAAATATTAGTAAAAATGACCCCGTAAACTTGAATTTAAAAAAATAAGTAATAAAATAGGAGACTATAAAATTTTCAAATTTTAAGTATAATAATTGCTAATTACCGAAAAGGCAAAAAGTGTAATCTAATAATTAATAAATTACTAGAGATAGATTATATGTAAACAAAAAATTTTAGAATGACCAAAATAATAATTAGGAATGTTTACATGTATCCCACATGTATTTACGTGTAGTTAAAAATACGCGAAATTACCTAAATTAGCCAAAAACTTAGTAAATAATTAAAGAAAATTATAAATTAATTGTGGAAAAATCAGAAAAAAATTAAAAGAGTATGGAATGATGCAAAGTTGGTCGTGGCAAGTCAGAATCTAAAAAAGAAAAATCAACCAATTAAATTAGAACAACACAAAAGCTAAAAATTTAGGGATAAGGCAATTGTCTTGTCCAAATTAATGCACAATAAATCCCTTAAAGCTCTATAAATAGCAAGAAAAATCCAAGAACTCGTTTGGATAGTTAGAAATCAGAAAAAATTAGGGAGAGACAAAAATTGAGAGAAAAATTTGGTTTAGAAAAAAATTAGAAAAAATTGTGCAATCAGGGCTTTCAAAGGGAACCCACACCAGACGAGCAGTTGGGAGTGGATGGCCACCACCACCACATGGTGGTGGCAGTGCCCAGGCCAGCCGACAAGGCCACAGCGGCCAGCGGTGGCCGGAGCTATCTAGATTTGTGAGTCTAATTTTCAGCTCGATTCTTGTGTAATTTTGTAAAAATAGTAAATATTATTAGAAAATTATGAATTTTGTTATTCTAGGATATTTTTGTATGTAGTTTGTAGAAAAAATATTATTTTGATGAAAACATACCCTGTAATATATGGTCCTTAAGAAATCATGCAAAACCGAGCACATTTCGGTTTAGAAAGAAATGACCTTAGGAGTGTAGTTTCGAGCCCAAAATTTTTGTGTAGATTACTTAGATGATATAGAACAGTGCTATGAAGCCCGTTTTCAAAAATTAATTTTCAAAATTTTTAGATAATTTTTAGGCCTTAAAATGAGGCATAAAATGGGTAATTTAAGGTTAATTAAGTAATTAAATGATTAATTATTGACTTAGTGAATAAGTAGATGTTTTAGGATGTTAAAATCTGATGGAGTATGATACTTGTAGCAATTAGAGTGTTAGATGTAATTATTAGGTTAATTATGTAGTAAATAAGTAATATGGAAAAGTAATGCATTTTAAGTTAATTTTGTAAATTAAGGTAATTAGGAGTAAAATCTGATTTAAGATGAATTTAGACATTTTGAAATGATAATTGATGTTTAGGGATGGTAATTAAAATGATAGAAATATTAGAAATACATTATGTACATAATAGGCAATAATGCATAATATGAAATTATTGGAAATATACTAAATAGAAAATATTAGAATAAAAATTGATATTATGATAATAATAAAAATATACAATAAATCTGATGGGAAACTTGAATTTATGTAATTATATGAAAAATGTAAAAATTTCTCACATTATGAGTAAATTCGGTATACAAATAAGGATTTAAGTGTACTAGGTGGAATAAAATACTAATTAGAGGTAATGATGGTATTTAGGAGATCGGGAAGTAATGTGATTAATTTCACATTATGAGTTAAAACGAATTTCTAGGGTTAGAATACAAAACATTACTTAGAAATCGATGTAGAATCTAATTTAGAAATCGATGTGGAAACCGAACCCGAACCTAACCCCAAACCTAGAATAATTATAAAAGACTTAAGACCTAGAGAATTAGGCATATTAAACCCTAAACAAGACATAACCATAAGCGTTATAGGATAAAATGAACCTATAATAATTATACGAAAAACTGAAACCACGTTTGTGTTATAGGGATGATCGGCGATGGCCTGAGCAAATCGGACCTCGAGTGAGTGAGCGAAGAGTCGAGGTAAGTTGGGATTAATACAATGTTGTATTTTGGAGGCTTGAGATTATACTTGGTTGTGCTTGTTAGATAGTTGAATGTGTATATATGCTTGATTATGGGTGATGCTATGATTCTGTTTGTTGCTTTGGTACGTATTGTATGAAAGGATTGATCACCTTAAACTGGACCTAATCAAATATCCGACCAGTAATCATAATTGGACATGCATGGCAACCCGTTAGGGGAACTTAGGACTTTCCAGCCAAATACCGATCCCTTCGGAAGGGATAGCGCAGGATTGCAAAATGGTCCCTTCTTCATCCTCAGTCGAACTAAGTGACAGGAGAGGAGGTCGCGGCGAGGGTGAAGATAGTGGTTCGAAGGTAGCGCGGGAGGAGCAAGGTCTCCATTACACAAGCCTAGGTTTGGTTGTAAGCTGTTGCATTAACGGCAACTTCTCAACCTGGATTAGAGCGGGCGCAATTTCTCTAATCTCACGACGGGCTGGATAACGTCATGCGATGGCATTTACTTGCACATGCATTGCACCTAATAAGTGATTGAAAACCTTGTTGTGTGTATGGTATAATTTTAAGTCCTTCGTCCTAACTTACTGAGCTATGGTTGCTCACATCCCTATAGACGTCATGCAGGTGCTAGCTAGGAAGTGGCAAACAATTACTCTGAAGCTAGCAACTGTTGGATCTTGAGGAGTGAGGAAAAACATTTGAAGAATGAACATATATTTTTAAGGTTTAAGCTTTTACTTTAGAACTTCTCATTTTTGAATAATGTAATAACTAGGAAATATATTTCGGAGAAATATTGAAATCGATAATTGTAATAACTAAATTATAGTGAATATATATTTCCTCACTTTCTTAGATAAATGATTTTTTTAAATTACAAACTGTTTACTTCAAAGCGGTTTAGTCGTAGACGCCTTATGTAGATCAGGTTTAAGATAGCGGTTGTAAGGCCAACTTCTATTTTAGGATGGTTTACACGGCGGGGCTGTTACGACTCTGCCGCTTTGGGGCATGACAGATGATTGATTTAAAATTTAAGAGATGATGGTGAAGTACGAAAATGTTCATAACCTTCTAGATGTGTTTCAACAAACTTAGTATTAGTTTTTGAAGTACCTTCTGATTTAAGTTTTGTTTTGGATACATCAAGCATCCTTGAAGCTTCTGTTGTTCCTTCTAAAGGAGGTTCTGTCTTTCCTTCTTTTGAATCAAGATACATTGTGTTCTTTTTATTTAAGACATTTAGAGTTTCATCATCTAATTCTTCGTAGCTTGTTTCTTTAATAAATTTGATATTTATTGATTCTTCCAAAACTTTTGTTTCTTTATTATATACTCGGTATGCCTTTGAGTTCAGAGAGTGGCCCAAAAAGATGGCTTCATCAACTCTCTTTGATTTGCTTAAACTATATATATATAATTAAATCGCGAATACTCCAGCAAGTATATTTGGTCGAAGTCAAGTAATAAAGAGTAAGTAAGGTTATCGATTCTTCAAAGATTAAGAAATTACTAATTACATGATAGTTCTTATCAATATTTAGGCAATCAAAATAAAGTTATGAATTAACTAATTTCTAATTACCTTAAAACTGTCAAAAAGAAAATTATGATAAAATATTTAAAACTATGCAATCAATTGAGAATGTAGGAAAAATAAAATCTACCTTAGTTATGCAAATCAAATTATCATTATGTTATATAGATTAATTGCTATACGGTCATTCAAGTGAAATTATCATACCTTAAAACTTAAGGATTTAAATCTCTAATTAATTTGTCAACATCTGTATCTCCAATTAATAGTGGGCTCTAAATTATAATCATATATCTCCAGATGCTATGATCGTCTAATGTCCTAAATTAATTATCCCTAATATCTTAGCCAATAATTAATTCAAAACATCGCATTAATCCCTGGATAATTTCTAATTAATCTAATCAACTCCACTCCTGCATTAGCTAATCAGTTTAATTAAGAATTTCTACCAAACCCTAGATCAACTCCCATATCAATAGTGTTTCTAACAATTATAACCAGTTATAGAATTATAATCGAAATCATAGAAATTGCAATCATGAATCATCCATATTTCTATTAACCCTATAATACGAATACAATTATTATCTTAGCTATTTAAGGTTTCATCAATTTCCCACAAATTAAACTTAGCCAGCCATAGAAGTTAAAATAAAAGCACATATAACAATAGAATTTGCAAAGAAGTTCATGATTAGAAATAAGAACAAATCACATAATTGCATAAATAGGATTAGGATAGAAATCACCAATTCTGTAATTATGATGAATTAAAACTTCAATTGCAAACTCCAAGGATGATCTCTACAGCAAAAGTGAAGTCTTCTCAATGATCCATGAAATTAAAAAAAAAAAAAACTCTTCAAAACTATCTACTACTGCTTCTAAGACTCTCTAAGTCTAAAAAAGTTGAAAAAGTCATCTAAAATATCAATCATAAGTCTATTTATAGAGAAAACTAGGGTTTTCTTTTGAATGGATCATTTTTCATTGAAGGCTGGCCAAGTGTTTAAGGTCGGCCGGTGTAGAGTGTAAGTTGGCCTAAGGTCGACTGCCTTCAATTCCAAAGTGCCATAAATCGATTCGGGCTTTGTTCGTTTGCGTAAAACTCTTCTAAATTGATTATATTTCCAATTTGAATCCTCCAAAACTTGAAATATCCAAATGAGAATACTGAAGTACTATTTCTTAAAGATTTCTATAAAATCAGTAATAATCTATATAATTCACATACTAAAATATGAGTAAAATATGCCTTTATCACTCTCCTTAAATTTTCCCAAGACTTTTCTTGTTTTCTTAACAAAACACTTGCAACCAAATATGTGAAAATATAAAATAGTAGGTTTTCTTCCTTTGTAAATCTTATAAGCAGTTTTATTTGTTAAGGGTCTTACATATACCTGATATATGATGTAATAAGTTATTGAAGTAGTTTCTGCCTAGAAATGATCATCTGTATTACTTTCATTTAGTAGATTTCTTGTCATTTCTTGGATAGTTCTGTTTTTATGTTCAACTATTCCATTTTACTGTAGAGTATATGGTGTGGAAAAGTTATGAGTGATGCCTTTTTCTTCACTGAAAGAGATAAAATTTGAGTTTTCAAATTCTTTTCCATGATCAATTTATATACTGATGATGGAGAGGCCTTTTTCATTTTCAACTCTTTTTGAAAAGATTTCAAAACTTTTATAAGCATCACTTTTTTGATGCAAAAATAAGATTCAAGTAAATCTAAAGAAATTATCTACTATGACAAGTCCATACTTTTTTCTTCCTAGACATAGAGTCTGAGTTGGACCAAATAGATTTAAATGCAATAACTCTAAGGGTCATTGAGTGGAAATAACTTTTTTACTCTTATGAGAAAATGAACTCATCTTATTTTTAAGATAAGTAGCACAACAAATATTCTCATGAGCATACAGTTTTGGTAAGCCTTGAATTAAGTTCTTTGTAGACAAGTTCTCTAGTTGTTGAAAGTATAGTGTTATCATTTCTTGAAATGTAACAGCTTTGAGATGAGACTTCAAATGGTTTAATTAAATAAACGTTCTTCTTTCTGAATCCTTCAAATTACTCGAATCCATCCTTGTTAAAGCCAACACAGTTATCATGTGTCTTGAACATCCGTTGGTAATAGACCATATTCCTTTTATCTTAGCTTCGTAATCCTGCATACATCATAGCATAATCAAGTTTGTTTACGAACCTAGTAGAGCTTAGGTCCATGGAAATTCAAGCTCATCTTTTGAATTGGACCTTGATTATCGTTGAGCTTGTATTTTTGTAAAAATAATGTTTCTCTATATGACCTAGATTATTACATAGAAAACAAGCATAAGGTTTTTGCTCAGTATACCTATTACTTAACACTTTCCTTTGATTTAAATTCTTTTTGAAATACCCTTTGTTCAAGCTTCTATCGTACCCTTTAAAGGAATACTTTTCATTGTTTTGAGAGAACTTTCTATTGTACTTTTTGATAGGTTCAAATGCTTTGTTGTTTTTACTTCTTTTGATCGTTTCTTGATTTTCATCTTTTGATTTAACAAATACTATTTCTTTCTTTATGTTAGATGTTTCTCCAAATTTAAAACCTAGTCTAGATTTTGAATTATCCATCATTTGGCTAGAAATCAACATTTGTGACTTCTTGTCACTTTCGTCAAACTTGCAGAAAGTATTCTTGATTGACTTAGATAAATCCTCCACACGATTTTTCAAATTTTTAATTTCTTCCTTTAGAATAAGATTTTCATTAACTAAGGCTTTATGAGCCATATGCAATCCTTGAAATCACTTTTTAGAAAATCATTTTCATCTGCTAGCAATTTATTAGCTTCACTAAGTACATGCTTTTGGCTTTTTAATGTCTTTACTTTAGATTCAAGCTTAGATATCTTGTTACTCGACTTGGAAAGAGCTTTGAAGAGTTTGTCAATTTCAGCACATATATCGTCAGGCACTTTTATATCAAAATCAAAATCAGTTTCAGAATTTACCTCAGAAAGTGCTATAAGACATAGAATTTGCTTTCTCACATTCTTCTGAACCTTCTAACTTAGTTTATGAATCTTCCATGCCACTCCATGTAATCATTAGAGATTTGCATTTCTTCTTAAATTTCTCCATTTTCTTAATTAACATGGGACATTTGTATATGATATGCCTAAGCTTTTTGCATTCATAGAAGATTATCTTTTTTTTGAACTTTTTCTCCTCTTTTTCTTTGATCACTTTTCCTATATCACTAGATCGGTTCTTATTACTTTTAAATCTTTTAGTAAAAGTTTTCTTACCCTTTTCCTTAAGCCATTTGTTGAGCTTTTTAGCTAGAAGTGTCACATTCTCATCCTCTTCTTCAAATGAATCTTCTCCTTCTAAATCAACATTTGTTTCTTTGGCTTTTAAGGCTACGATCCTTTTTCTTGTATCTTTTGAAGTACTTTTTAATTTGAGAAAATCAGTTTCATATGCCATGAGCTTGCTGCACAGTTGACTTATTGTTAATGTTTTTAGATCACAAGCTTCTTCTATGGTAATTTTCTTTACATTCTAAATTTTGGGAAGAATCTATAGCATCGTACATATCATATCTACATTACTAATTATTTTGCCAAAAGAAAACAATTCATTAGTTATAGTACTAAATCTATTAAAGAAGTCTTTGATTTCTTTACTATGAAGAATTCAAAATGTTTCATAATGTTGAACTAGTGAGTTCATTCTTATATCCTTGATTATTTCCGTCCCTTTCTAAGTTTGCACCAAGGTGTCCCAAACATCTTTAGATGTTGCACATGAAGTAGTTAAATTAAATTCTGACTGTGCAATAGTACTAAAAAGGAAATTCTTAGCCTTTGAATTGAGTTTGGCTTTGGTTATATCATCACTTGACATAATGATGGTTAGAACTTTGAGATTTCCCGTTGAGATGATTTGCCAAGCTTGATAGTTTGATGCCTTTACGTAAGTCTCTATCTTGAATTTCCAATAGGGTAAGTTAGTTCCATAAAAAAATGGTGCCTTATTAAGGTGGGTTGGGTGAATTGGTATCTTTAAAATTTTTTAAACCTTTTCATTGTAAAATAAAATTACCCCTCTTAACAACTTATATTGGTAAATAGTGATATTTTGATAATTTAATACACAACAATTAATAAAGCAAACTAAAAGAGTAAGGAAGGAGAATATCAGGTTGAGGATTTATAAAGTTTTAGCCTTCTACTTACTACTTTCTTTCAGCTTCATTGCTAGGGACTCAGTCTACTTCGCTGGTGTTGTTCTACTTGATCTACTAAATCAAAATCACAAGAAGATTACAAGTAATTGCCACACATAGACTTTCACAACACTTTGCTCTACTTATCTAGCCTTTTTATAATCTAGACTAATACAGATATATAAAATACAATCTAACTTCTCTTAACACTCAAACAACAAACAAGGTTTACAAATTACAAGTGAGAACAATAATACAGGTCTCAAATAATTTCACACTAAATAGAAATAACGATTGATATATAATTCACTTCAGTATAACTTTCTAAAGAAGTATTTAAGACATTTTATATGCCTTTTCAGAAGGTAGAATTTTGATCGTGATTTTTATGTAACAAAAATTTTCTTGGAGATGTATATATTGTTTTGAATCCTTTCACCTTTTATACGGAAATCCTCCAATGGCAAATTTGTTAAAGATTGTGTTCACTTTCATGTTTATCCAATAATTATTTGTTAGAGATAATCCTTAGATATTTTGAGAGGATCTTGGTATTTTGAATTTTAAAAACAGCTCTTCTTATCTTGTTTTGATTAGATATACTTTGATCCGCAACTACTAGATGAGCTTCAAATTTGAAATTGACGAAGAGATATGCTTTATCAACAATTTCCAGATAAACCTCATATTCAAAAATTGAAATTCCACAAAGTCCAAATCAACATTTTCCTTATCCATTCTTGTGCATATCTTGTTTTATCAAAAATAAATTCGCTTAAAAATAATCCCCATGGATCTTGATCCATCTTAAGTGAAATGGGATTACGTATATTTCCCTAATACACCTAATCTAGTGGAGCTAAGCCTCATTTAATTCAAATCTAATATTAGTTAAATTTTATCATTATGCTTTTTTAGACCAACTTTTTTGATATCCTTTTGAAGAGTATCAATCTTCTTTTCTTCGAAGTCTATGAATAAGATTCTGAAGCACTATGCCACTTCTACTTATAAAGCTTCTAAAACGCTTTTTGAAGATTTTTAGACTATTCTTTTTTTTCAATCAAATCAGACCTTCTGAATAAGTTTCTAAAGACAATTTAATTTTACAATTTTAAACTTTTTGAGAACCCTTTTGAATACCTGCATTCTTAATGATTCATTAGCATTTATCCTTTTTTGTTATCATCAAAATATATAAGAAATATCTAGCAGGGTTCATAATACTCTCCTTCCTCATCACCTACTTCCTCATCTTTCTCTTTTATTTCATCCAATGTGAGTCTTCGTTGAGTAGTTCTATCCACTCCTTAAGCTTAAGGTAGTCAAATTAGGGTGTTAACTTAGCCGTATTAGCCATTGAATCTCTTAGGCAACTCATTGACTTAACCTTTGTAGGAGTCATTTCAAGCTCATTGCTTATCTTCATTTATGGTAGTTACCACGATAGTCACCAAGTTAGTAAGCTTACCTAGTCGTTTATCTACAGATTGGGGTATGAAACTTCCCTATTGACCTTAGCCATTTCAAGCACCACTCTTTTAGTTTCTTAAGGTTCCTTGAACACTAGAATTAGACGTTGTTGTCCATTACAATAGATTGACGACTGAAACACAACTCGAAATTCTTGCCATGAATAGCAATAACAAAACAACACTTAAAACTCCTACAACTATTACAAGCAATATGCAATGGAACAAAAGAGTACTCATACTTTGTTTTGCTAGTAAGAAATAGGGGAAAATAGAACACTAAATTTCATTGACTTTAAACACTCTTCAAATACTTACAACAATAGCAAACAGATCCTAAAACATACTTATAGCAACAATCGATCACTTACAGTACAAAGTAATGGGAACTTAGACAAAAGTAGCTAAGCTCTAATACCAGAATGCTATAGATTCGTCGTTGAACACATAATTACTGATATTACACAAACTAAGGATAGGTCCAAACCACAAGATGGTACAAAAGAAAAAATGGAAGTCAAAGGTTAAGTAGTGGTCCTCATGTACTGATAGTGGATATGACGTACTAATGCTTTACGTAAGTTTGGATCACATTTGATAGTATGTATAAGTGTGACTGAGGGCATTCACCACTAATCTATGCTTACAATGAACTAGATAAGAGTAAATGAGAGTAAGTAAAGGATACTCAGCTCACGAAAGAAATTTTGTTCGAAATTTCGTCCGAAATTTCAATATAACTAACTGTTGCAACTTTTACATATTCTTAGTATTTATATGACCCAATTAAGATAAGTCCTAGATTAACATAAGTTACAAAAAAATCTTAAAAGAAAAGGAAAAAGGAATAAATTACAAGGGTAGAGCTGTAATTAGACAAAAAGGGATACTTAGGTACAAATAAGACAATACGAATGTTAGAAATGTGGTACGTGTCAACTGTTCATTATGTGGTCGTAATGGTGCCATTTACCAAGCAAAACAGACTCTAAGCAAATCAGGTTAAGGTTAGGTGCTCAAAGCTCGTATGTTTGAAATTGAGAAAGGATTGGTTTAAGAAGTAGCCTATTGTCTAGTTGGCTACGACTGGTCAACTTGGGACTAGGGGTAGCTTAGCTTCATCAATGTATTAAGTCAACAACAAGTAAGTTCGATGCTCGACCTTAGGTTGATGTATTGTGAAGGGTTCAACTTGGTAATAGGTCAATCACATCAAGAGCCTCTCTAATGAGATGGAGAGCAAAGTAATTTGGCAGGTCGAATTAGAGAAAGGATCATTCTTTAGAGTTGAACTCTCTTTGCATAGCTTGATGAACCACGTAGGTGAGTCCTTAAGCTTTAGAGTGAGTGATTGGTTTATGATCTCTATCACTAGTGCTTACTTGTTTTAAAACTAAACCAATTAGAGACTCAATATTAACAGTAACTGGTTTTTCCAATTATCTAGTTTATAATTGAATCCATTAAAGATGTTGAGTATCCTAATCTTGTAAAGTAGATTAATTACATTATTAGTTTTTATAATTACAAATAGAATCTTTTATTTACCTAAATTTAGAGGAGACTAACATGGCTTAAAGTTAATAAAACATTGCCTATTAGTTCGACTTGGTTCTCACTAATTTATGATTGCATATGTGACCCAATGCATTTACAAGTAAAAATACGCTTTTGTTATAAAAGTAGTGTTAGATTCAACGTATCAGTCTCATATGAGGCATTGTATGGAAGGAAATGTAAGTAGCTTGTACATTAGGATGAAGTAGGTGAGATAGATTTCATGGCTAAAGCTATTGTAGGAAGAAGCTAAGAAAGTTAGACTTTTAAGACAAAGGATGTAAGTTACTGAAAGTTTCTAGAAAAGCTATGCTAATATGTGATAATGTCCTTTGGAGTTTCAGGTAGTAGACAAAAGTGCTCTTGAAGATTTCTCCCATTAAAGGAATAATCAGGTATGGCTTAAGAGGAAAACTTAGACTATGGTATGTAAGGTTGTTTGAGGTAGTAGAAAGAATTAGTGAAGTGGCATACTGCTTAACCTTGCTACCTAGTTTAGAGGGATGCATAATGTTTTCCATGCGTTGATACTAAGGAAGTTTGTGGTTGTTGAATTGGAGTCTTTGGGGTTACAACCCAACTTGATAATAGTAAAGCGACCTATTAAGGTAGTGAACTCTAAGGTTCAGAAGCTGAGAAGGAGGGAAATACCTTATGTTAAAGTTCAATGGTTCAACTAGCTTGAGCATGAAGTGACTTGGGAATTAGAGGAAGAGATCAAAAAGAGGTATCCTAAGCTGCTTTAAGAACTAGGTAAACTTTCAAGGATGGAAGTTTCTATTGAGGGGAAGATGTAATATCAGAAAAAGAGAAAAACAAATAATAATAAGATATAACCAAGAGTTAAAATAATAAATAATAATGATTTTAAAAAGAGGAAATGGCTAATGAGGGCTTTTATTATTTAGAAGGTAGTTTAGTCATTCCAAAAAAATTGTAACTTATGAACCCTCTTAACCCTAACCCCTTTCCTAACTCCCTTCATTCTCGACTTACCAAAGAGAGCTTGAAGAGAACCATCCCTATTGCACAGAGCTATTAATCTTTAGCAATCAAGGTAAGTGTTGTCGCATTATAATCATTTTTGGGTTTTCCATGTTGTCTGGTTTGCTAAGGTTCTATTGAAAAAACACAAATAGTGACAACGTTGTTAAAGTTGCGACTTTACCTAAAATCACTAGAAGGTTTGTAGAATCGGAATGTAAATCAAAATATAGAAACATAAGTTCTTACGATCTATGTAAAATTGTTTTCAAAAAGCTATAAATATACTTATAGTAGTTGTAAAAAAGCTTAAAATACACGATAAAAATAAAGAAATGAAAAAATTAAGTTCCTTTTCTATGAAAAAAATAATAATAATCTATAATTTAATATTCATAGAAAAAGGATATGTAGAGCCAAAACATTTTTCCCCATTATTTTAGTTGAAAAAGGCAATGACTTGATGAAGACTAAATGTTTCAACTTATTTCGAGTTATTAATGGTGTAAACTTAAATCTATAGTTTTTCTTATAAACTTTTCCATTGGAGTTAGAACTTGAATGAAGGTATGAATATCAAACAAAGATTAGAAGGGAGATAAAGAGAAAAAAATTGGAGTAGGATATAGAAGATGTTTTAATGCTTAATAGTCAATGGGATAGTAGAAGCTTAATTATATATATTTATTTATTTTTGGCCCATTTAACTCGTATATGTACAATCAATAAACCTAGATGTAAATTTCTATAAGAAAATGATCTTATATATAAGTTAACTCAAAGAGCCTCTTAAAATTGTAAATTCATTGAATCGTAAGGGTAGAATTGCGATTTTAATAACTATGGATAGTAGTGTTATCAACTATAGGGATTGATTTCATCAAGTAAGAGCAGTGTGTTGCAATAAGTGGTTTTATCCATGATTCTAAAGAAGTTATCCTTTCAATTTCTCATGTGTACATTATGGTTGATGGAGGTTGAGTGTTGATTTAAGGAGTTTTAGAGCGAGTTTTGATTTAGCCTCTTCAATTTTTGTAAGTGCCAAAACCTTACTTTAGAAGTTCTTATAGATAATTGGATTTTAAGATAATTAAGTATAAGTGTTTAAGAGATGTAGTCGATTGATAATTTGTTTAGAGGAAAAGTGTGGAATGCTGTGAATTTTGGTTTTTCTACATTGGATTTCGTAGTCTAAGACTTTGTAGTTGGTGTGCATGATCTAAGAACAATTGTGTAGAGCTTTTCTCTATAACATATTGACTAGTATGGCCAACAGTGTGCCATGTTCCTCTAGCATGGCCACAAGCATCGCGTTGCTCCTTAGTACAACAACTCAATCCTTTTCTTGAAAATTTCCTCTTTCAATGCTTGTTCCTTTTCCTTGGTTTTCCTCAATTTATCTACCCTCTTTTTTTAATTCAAGTTCACAAAGAGGTAGGATCATAAAGGGAATTTAGAAAGAATTTTCATGTTCTATAAGTATAAAAGAAGCATTTTATTGTTTTATGTGGTAGAAACTTTTAAGTTTAGTACCTAAAGTGATTTAGGTATGTGACACCTTCATTGATTGTGCTTGTGTAGTTTATAGTATAAAATGGACTAATATTTATTTGGCTTATTATTGTATGTTGTTTATGTTTTGCTTAACCTAGGGGCCAGAGGTGGTAGCTACTTAGGGGGCACTATAATGATCTAAGTAACACGTTGTCTCTAGTAGAGTCTCGCATGGAAAGAATCTAGGGTAAATTTAGCATTATTGGGGTTAAAGGTGATAGTTCTCAACATCATTTAAATGAGGCTCATAGTGATAGCTCCTAAATAGGATTATTTATATATATTATACAACATATGTTGTTGTGACCAAAGTCATGAGACTCCTTTGTTACATGTTAAACTAACGAAAAGATAATTAAACTGACTGCTTGTAATCTTGTTGCATATCATATGTGAATTGTGTTTTATATGACATGTGCATGTGTTTAAGGTGCTACAAACTAAGCTTAGGCTAAAACCTTTTTCTTTTTCAACTGAAAGTATTTATGACAAGGGTTTAGACTATGATGAGAATGACAATGCTTATCATTACTCTCAAGATGATGGGATTTGAGGTTATTATTACTATGATAAGGATCTATAGTACTAGGTGGAGTTGGCATGAGAAGTTACGAATGATTCTGGAATTTATTTGAATTTAATAGTTATTTCTATGAGACTTGATTTCTAGTTTTCCTTATGTTATTTTGTTTAAGTAATAGGGTTTGGAGAGTTATTTGAAGTCATCATTGCTTGTATAGTATTATTGGTATATTAAAAGCATATGTAATTGGAGTTTCACTTCATATTAGACTTGATGGATTATGTTTTATCTAATTTGGAGTTGTAATAGTAGTTTTAGAGCCTCACATATTAAGAGAGATTTAAGGGCATATGGTGGTCTATGGTGTCTTGAGCATGGGGTATTACAGAAGATTTTTGTTAAGTGTTCACTTAGGTAAAACATAATGTAGAAGATATTAGAGTGATTAAAACAAAGGATTGTGGTTGATAGAAGTGATTGTAGAAGGTAAATGTGAACATTGATATTAGATAATGCAATGCAGAAGGTAATATAAAAGGTTCTCTACATAAAGGAATAAGTGGTTAGTTTGAAGTAGAAGCCAACATGAAAGGTATGTGATATCTCATGTTAAGTGAAGTCTCACATGAATTATGGGAGAAATTGATATTGGCTTGTAAAGCTATAGTGGTAAATATTTTGTTAACACTAATTAGAAACTTATGAGCTAAATAGTTAAAAAAAGGCTCAATAGTGTTTGTTCTCTTAATTGTTCATTGCTTTTGGCTTATAGTATTACAAATAGTATCAAAGTTGACTCTTTACAATAGGTAAGTGATTTGGAGACTGTTTTGACTAAGTTCAAAGATTAAGTCCAAGGGGCAAGGAGGGTAGAGAGTATCATAAAGTGTGACTCCTACTATACTTCTAAGATGACTTGTAGGCTATGGATGCTAGGAATTCATTGACTTGTACACTCAATGGGGGGAATTTGTGGCATCAACCTATGGGGTTTATCGTTTTAAAATAAGATTCACGTCGTCCTTAATAATTCAAACAATTAGGCCCAATTGTAAAGTTTCACTACAATGACGTCGCATATTTAAAAGGGGGAAGAATATGATACTCCATATCTAGTAAATCCCATTATTGTTTATTGTCTTAGTCTCTACTTTTGTTTAAGGCATTGCAAGGTATTATGAGAATTATATTCAGTTTTGATATGTAAAACCTAATTAGAATGTATTTTGGCTTATCAGTTTTGGACATCGGAATGTAAAATCTATTGTACAAGGTTACTCGACTTGTCAATTTTGTCCATCAGAATGTAGAAATTAAAGTTAAAGATAACTCTAATAGTAAGTTTAGATACATAGATGGACAACGAAGCCACAGTAGATGGCAATTCCAATTATATTTCAAAAATTGCATATTTATTATTTTTGGTGGATTAAATTAGTTTAATGATTATTGGAGGCTAAGTTCCACTTATCAAATATATTTGGATAATACATTGACTTGATTCTATTATGTAAGTTCGATTACTCTTTTTGGGCAAAAAATTTTGTCAAATGTGGAGAAGAATTTTTGAAGATAGGATGAAGTGTAGATTTATAGGAAATATAGGTGAGTTATTTTCTTGATATGTTCATTCAAATTTCAAATTCAAGATCAACAAATCCAAGTCTATCCATTTGAGCAAGATATTCTCCAAATATTGTAGGATTCATGTTTTGAATTTGAAGAGTAACAACGGGTTAAAGTGAATTGTATCAGCAGATTTATTTTAGATTATTCTATGAGATAGCTGTTGCACACTTCAAATATTTGTACTTCAGAAATTAAAAACAAAAATAGAATAGAAGAAGATTTTGAACACTAATAAGAGAAAAGAAATACTCGAAGCATTCAATTTAATTCGTTTAGCATCCGAGCCAATTCAACCTTATTTGTTATTATTGAGCTTGATTTTTTGGTTTTTTATTTCCCTTAACCCGATTTATATTAAACTCTATATCCATTCAATATAAATTCTCAACTTAGAATTTAAAAAAAAAAATTTGGTTTCTTTATTTTTTAATAAAAAAACATTTGGAGTTGCTATCCAATTAGATAAATTGATTTTAACTTAACAACTAATCTTATAAGAAAATCACTTTAAAAAAATGATTTTGAAAACTAGCCTATTAAACTCTAAATGAGTATTGCTTTAATCTTTCGAGTTAAAATTTATTTTTCAATTACCCATATAAGAGAAGTGATTTCTATTAAAAAATAATAAATGGAATAATCTTTATTCACAAACAAAAAAAAAAAAAAGAAATTGAAGAATTGTAAAAATTGGAAAATTTTTTTTTTCTATATTTTAAGTTGCCTCGTAGTTTCCTATGAGTGTTTACATATCTTCTATTCGAGATCAGATTTTTGTAATATATTTACAAAAATTTAAGTGTGTTGGTTTTTTTTTTCTTAAATTTGGAAAACATCCATATTTAAGTTTTCTATTTGTTTGAATTTATTTTAAAGAAGAAATTCTAAAAAGGTCCTAAATTTTCAAGTTTTTATTTTTTGGAAGATTCTATAAGGAACCTTAAATTTGGAAAGGGTTTATTAATATTTATTTTTAAGAAAAAAAAATCTACGTAACAAAGACTTTATTTTACAATCAAAACACGTTATCATTATTTTTATTATCTGAAAATTTTTCTTAAAAAATAAATAAAAAAAATTGTAACAATTAATGAAGGAAAGGGACAAATATTTTTATTTCATTTATCTCTTTTTTTCATTTTCTTTATATATTTTTTATTTTTAAAACTACAAAGAAAAGAACAAAGCATGCTAAACTCGGTAGGTGAGGTACGAGTTGGAGGCAAACTAGAGTGCATTGGGTCATGTGCTTGGTGCGTATATAGGCTAAGGATGAGAAAGAGAGAGGTAGAGAGAAAGGGGGAGATAACGGCCAAGAATGGGTGGCTTTAGTTGATTCTAGGTCAACTTTTGAGTAGGAAACACCATTTTCATGTGTTTCTTATTGACAATAGGGGGTTTAAGATTAGCACCATAACGAATGGTGGTTGTTTGAAGATTTTGCAAAGTGGTATAGCTAGTGACGGTGGTGGTTATCGCATGGGGTGTTTGTTGGAGACAAGGAATGGGTCGTGTCTTCGGTTTCTTAGGGTGATAGAGCTAGTAATGGAGTCAGTTTCGAGTGGGGGTAAGTGGAGGTGGTGCTTCTGGAAGGTTACAGTAATGGGCGGTTAGGGTTTAGGTTTTGTAGCATGGTTATGATCGCTATAGACCATGGCAAAGCACGAAGGAGGTTAAGTACGAAAGCTTGATGCATGTGGAAGCTAATGCATATATTAGTTTAGGTTGAAAACCACTAACATGGGTCCACTTGTAGAGAGAGAGAGAAAGAGAGAGGTTGAATCACTTTGTGTGCGTATGTTCGAGTGATTTCTAATGCTGGAAATAAATCCCTAATGCCCAATTTATACTAATTGAACTCCATATTAGCATGGAAAGTTCAAATCCGTTATTGAATTCAAAGTCAAAATTAATGGGTTTTTCTTTTTTCTTGATTTGATTTTAATTTGATTTCACTTGATATCAGCCGAAATGGATGGTCAAATATAATCCCTTGTACTTGTTTTTACCTAAAATACACAATAGAAACTTTGAGTTTCAATGAGGAACTAGAATCAAGCTTAGCCAAATCTAGTTATCAAATGTACACATTCAATTTTTTTTTTTTTAATATTTCAATCTCTTTTTTATCAAGTAAATGCATGAACATGGATGTTTTATGGGTATCAATGTGAAATCCTTTATGTCTATTTCGCAATTTCACCATTAGTTTAATGATATTGTGAAATAAAATGGATAAAAAATGGATGTGAATTAGGCTATATAGGTAGGGAAACCATGAGAAAATCAGAAACAAAAGGATAATGATGGAAAAGGCGATGATATGGCGCTTACATCATCTACGATGTCTAACTATCATCTACCACGTTTATAGTTGAACACCTAGTCTAATTAGATTGTAACACATAGTAGACATGTTAGAACAAAATAGAAGGTGCATTTGCACCTTACATGGATCAAACCAAGGACCTATTGCTTCTGAGTGTATTGTCTTTTCATTAGGTCATTGGCTTATGTCTTACTTACATGTGCAATTAAATTTCATATAAGAGTAAGTTAGGCTAGCTTTCGAACTTGGCTTAGGCTCAAACCAAACCCAAATAAAAAATAACCCACCCAAAACTTTTTATTCTATTTATTTTTTAAATTGGTTATTTTCTAATTTTTATGCTTCCCCTTTTTTTGTATTTTTCTAATTTCCCTTTTTTTGTCACTCTAAATTAATTTTTTTTTGTATTTTTCTAAAATTTCTATTTTTGTTTTTCTTATAAGTAGGACCCTATCCTAAAATGAAAAAAAAAAAAATTCAAAATACAAAAGGAGTAAAAATAGAGTGTTTATAATTATTCTTTTTATATTTTATTCGGAGCAAAAATTCAAGAAGATATTATTTTTTTCTTAAAAAATTTTTAGCTAATTTTCTTTTAATTAAGAGTTAGATCAGTGTAAATCTTTAAAAGTTTAGTTAGAAGCTAAGGGATAAAGCATTGGCGACTGATGCCAGTTTGGTGAGGCTTAATACTCGCAATTTCTTTTGATTTGACATAGTGGATCAATTAATGTAAGAGTGAATCCTCGATGATGGTGCTAGAAAAGTAGACTTATGCATAAAATGGTAGCTTGCAAGAAAAATCTTGCATTAGTTCTCCTTCTTCTTTATCCATTAGTTTTCCTTCTTCTCTTTATTGAGGGGTAAAGCAGCTTAGTAGCTCATAAGGCTCATAACCTTAAGGTCATAGGTTCAAATCCTGCCTTGGTAATATTTTTTTTGTCCAAAAATTAGGTTTGACTCTAGTAATTAGTAATTAATTACTAGTTTTTATTAGTACTACCCTTTTTTTTTTTTTAGGGCAGGGGGTAATGCAAACCGTAACCAAATACATATAAGGTACATCGTCGAATTGGTCCAAACTTGTCGAAAGCTTGAAATTGAAATGATAGGGAATGTTCGAAAGGATAAATGCGAATGAAAAAGTAAACAAAAACCGGTGAACATCAATGGAACTTTCGAGGACTCACAATACAACTTGATATGATGTACGAGATGATTTGTGGGGTTACTCACCATTTAGTCTTATTTAAGGGTTAGGATAAGAGTGAGATGAGTGTAAACAAAATAGTGTCTATGAGAGAGAAATGTCAAGTGTATCAATGTTTAATCTAATCATCCCAACTATAATTATAAGGGGTGTTTATACCCAAAAGTTCGGGCAACTTGCCTAAAAGAGGAAAAGACAAAAATGGTATTACCTTAAAAAAGTAATGTACAAGAATACTAAAGAGTAAAATAAATATTTAAGAAAAATAATGATTAGTGGAGCAAATTCTACACGTCGTCTTGTATACATAGCAATGATACATTGGCAGGGCTGTTGGAGGATGCAGACAAAAGTGTATGGCTTAGTGGCTTATTGATATGCTGAAAAGGTGTTTAAAAAAAAAATGGAGCGCAATACCAGCAATTATACTGAATCGTATCAAGTAGTATAATGTTGAAAACAAGAGTCGATCCCACGAGGACTTAAGTAGAGTACTAAACCTGTACTAGCTTTAGTTAATATTTAGGTAAATCAAGAATGGGTTTTTTTTTTTTTTTTGTATACTAAAATTAAACTAACTTAATTCAATTACAATGAGATCAAAAAATGATTTGAAAAACTTATCAATGGAAAAGTAGTGGGAAATCAAGATTCCACCCTAGAGATACTAATCAAGTTGCCATTGAGTTATATAGAATAATATATGTATGGTTATTTCATTGAGATTATAATTCCTTAAATTAAGGATTCGACCTCTAATCTAATTAGTCCGCTTCCGCTTTCTAATCAATAGTGGATTCTATAGCATTATCATACATCTTCCAATGATATGATAATCTAATATCTTTAGCTCAATTATCCTAATTCCTTAGTGATTAATTAGTCTAAGATATTGCATTAATCTCCTAGTAATCTCTGATTAAACAATTAGACATTGCTTCTGCAATTATCTGAATTCTTTAATCAAGAACTCCTAATGAGTTTACAAACACTCCCATGTCTATAACCTCTAACAATCATAACTTAGATAAGTTATAATTGAAATAGAAAGAGCTGCAATCTGAAATAAGCCATATTTATATTACTCCTATAACGTAATTACTATAATCATTTTAGCACTCTAGGGTTTATCTCATTCCCATATAATAAATTAGTTAGCCATAGAATTCATAGCATCAATATAATTATGTATGAAGGAATTCATGAGTCAATGTAATTACAATTGCAACACAATTCTCTATGATAACAAGAAATGTGAACAATCTCACCGATTCCTTATATAGATGAAAATACTAGAAGGTGCGCACTTTTCTCAAGAAATTCCAATAGCTAAACTCTCGATTGAAATCCAAGCAAACTTTTGTCAGATCTTCTGATAATTCTCACGGTGTAATCTCTTCAATTATATTAAAACCCTCCTTTTTTAATCTCTAAAAAAACAAAACAACTAAAGGAAAATGTATCTATCCTCCGAACCCTGCTTTTCTTCTCTCTCCTCTCTTCTATATATATGTCCCCACAAAAAAATAAAAAAACAATAAAAATTCTTTCTTTTTGTACACACTAGGTGGACCACAGCCGTGTGTAAAGCCGTAGTTGTCACTACCACCAAGGTTGCGGTTCGGGGTTTAGGGTTTAGGGTTTAGGGTTTAGGGTTTAGGGTTTGGGGTTTGGGGTTTGGGGT